>MU831852.1:0-100397 GCA_029204225.1 Diphasiastrum complanatum | reverse complement strand
CCACGTTTCCATTGACTTTCGACATGGTATCTGAGCATCTGTTTCTATCAGAGCTCTACTAATCCGATATCAGTCGATTCCTCTGATTTTCCTACATGGTATTAGATCTCAGTTCTCTGGTCCTATTGATTTCTGACATGGTATCAGAGCAGGTGCACAGCAAGTGCGCAGCCAAGAGTATCATCTCAGCAAGTGCGTAGCCAAGAGTATCAGATTGTTGTTGTTTTACCAATGATATTGATACTATACCAGAATGGATTCTACTTCTAGTTCTCTTTGATTTACAAGCTCGATGGAGAGAACTATCATCTCTTGGAAGTTCAAGATGAAGGTCATTCTACTGGCCACGGAACTGTGGGACTTTGCTGATGGTTATTGAAATCAAGCCAGAGGCTGATGCAGCTAGCATCACCAAATGGAGGCAATGAAATGACAAGGCTTTTGTCTTAATCACTCTGAATATCAGAGACTCCCAAATCAGTCATAGATTCAGGTTCAGAGTGGTCAAATTGTGATAGACAGGGCTGTATTATTCTTGATGAATCTAAAAAAGTTTTTTGCTTTCAGTAGAAGGTGGGGCAATTTGTGTCAAACTCAGTCACTCCTACTCTAGGAAGTAGTACAAGCTCTTTTTACTACTACTTCTGATTCAAATGATATGTTGTGGCATCACATATTAGGCCATCTAAATTCTTGTATTTAGCAAATGTCGGAGTGTTTGGATATTTTGCTTTCAGATCTCTATTGATCTCCAAAAAAATCTGACCCAAGGATCGAATAGTCCGTACCCAAGGGTCCTGACAGTAGAAGACCAATTTCATTGGCTATTCCTCAGATCCGAAGGCATACAAGCTCTACAACCTGGACACTCGGAAAGCATACACATGTAGAGACGTCATTTTTGTGGAAGGACCAATTTTTTGACCACAAGGGAAAAGCTACAGCAAAATCTGACCCAAAAGGTCGAACTTTCAAAATTCGATACTGACTCAAAAAATGAGTACCTCATTGATCGAACAACATCAAAGGATCAAATTTCAACACAGAAGATCGAATCGATCCAGACAGCCTCCATTCCTATTCATAAATGATCCGGCCTGCTTACTTTGTGCAGGAACTCAACACTATTTCAGAGGTAGAGTCATCCATTGATGCTGACCAATGCAAGAAAGAAGATGACACCAAACTTTGTAGTTCTAAATGAGAATAGTTTCTATCCAAACTCGACATACTCGAATATTAATTTCAAGTTTGTCCTAGAACTTTCCATTATCACTACTCATTATGTAGATGATGTTTTATTACTAAATAATAATTTGAAGTCAATGAAGGATCTTAAATGCATGTTAGCACTAGAGTACATTTTTTGAATCTGACCCAACAGACTGATTTCCATCAATCAACAAAAAAATCGACCCATCAGCCAAGATTCTCAAAGGCCAAACAGATGCAAATTGGATAGAAAGTATCGACACCAGAATATCACCTTCTGGATATATGTTCAACCAATCTCATGTAATAGCCAAACTTCAGTAGCATTATCCTCCATAGAGTCACATTTTATAGCTACCACAAATGCTACCAAGGAGGCAATTTGGCTGACAAACCTACTTGCGGATATTGAATTTGTCCAGTCACATTCAACGTCCATCTATTGTGACAACCAAAGCACAAGGGTAATTTTTTTGGTTTACTACAAGACAGAGTCTATGGTAGCAGATTACTTCACCAAGGAGCACTATCTTAGATTTAACAATCGGTCCAATCTGAAGATCGAATCTTTTCAGGATCCACATTAAGGGAGAGTGTTGGAATTTTATGCTCAAGCCCAATTCCATTAGGTAATGAGCATCTTGGAAAATTCTTGTTTATATCTATTCTTGAAAAAAAACAAAAAGGAAGGAAGGAAGAAGGCTCGAAGTGTTGTACAGAAGATCGTAAAATTCAGGGATCGAATTTTTCCGACCCAATGTTAATCCCATCAAAGAGAAATTTTCCGACCCTAGATCGGAGTGGATTGAGGCAGAAAATATTTGGGCATCTTCGACCCCTAGATCAGATCGGATTAGGTCTAGTAAATCCGACCCTTTGTAAATTATCCGACACCCTTCGTAAATTATCTGACCTTTGTATAAATCCGATCCTTTTTGTATAGTTTTTGATACTATTAATTAGAAAATCCAACCCGCATTCTATAAAAATAAACAGCTACCTTCTGTGGGACTGTAAGTAGTTAACTTAGGATTCCAATGCACTGATCATCTGACATCCAATGGAGTCAATGCCCTTACAGACATCTTTTTGTAACAATGTACAAGGATTATTCAGTAACGATGATCAGTGGTTAAGTAAGTTTAGAATCAATTAGTTATTACTGATGTATTCCAATACGATCAACGAACTCAGCTAAAGTCTGTTTTTTGAACACCCACTGGTTTGCGCCCAGATTCACGCTCTGGTACTCCATTTTGATAATTATCCGAGTGCAAATTTTTGTCTACGTTCTAGTTCTATTGCGCATTGTTGTATTGTTTGATCCATCTTGAATGCATTGTTGGTAACTGTCGCACTTCCAATACACAACTACAACACCACCTGCACCACTTCCGCTGCACCACGTTTTCATTGATTTTTGACATATGGTATCTGAGCATCTGTTTCCATCAGAGCTCTACTAATCCAATATCAGTCAAATTTTCTAGTTTTTCTACATCGTATCAGAGCTCAATTCTCTGATCCTATCGATTTTCGACAGGTTTCATTGCAGATCAAGACCTAAAGGTGGAGTTTGATCGACAATGTCTTGTGAAGGACATCAAGGATCACTACAAAGTGATTGCAATTGAACAATGAGTGGACGATAATAGGTTATATCATATTGATGCGATGACAGGTATAATAGCTCTTACTCTTCCTGGCGGTAGAAATTTTGAGCTTTGGCATCAATGTCTTTGGGCATCTTAATGCTCAAAGTATTAAAATTCTAAAGAAAAAGAATATGGTTATTGGATTGTCTGATTTGACCTATGATGGAAAGAAGTGTGAAAGCCGTGTGATGGGAGAGCAAGATAGGGAGAGATTTCACAAATTAGGATCCAGGATAGCAGCTCAAATTCTTGAGTTAATCCACACAGATGTTTGTGAAAAAATTGCAAACATGATCCATTGGTGGTACCTACTATTTTGTGACCTTCATTGATGATTACAATCATAAATATTGGATTTATCTTATTGCGAATAAATCTTTGCAAAGTTTGTTGAGTTCAAAAAGATGGTAGAAAAACAAAAAGACCATTTTATCAAAGTCCGTAGATTTGATAAGGGTGGTGAGCACGAGTCAAACAAGGTTAAGGCCTTTTGCATTGATCAAGGCATTCAAAGGTAGGTTACTACTTCTCACACACCTGAACAAAATGGAGTTGTTGAGAGAAAGAACAAGACGATATTGGAAATGGCTGAGAACAATGTTGAAGAACAAGGCTTTACCCAATAGTTCCTAGGCAGAAGCTTGTAACACAATAGTTTATCTATTAAACAAGTGTCCAACAAAAGTTGTCGAGTCCAAAGCACCTCAAGAAGCCTTCACTGGGGTAAACCCAATAATTTCTCATCTTTGTATATTTGGTTGTAAAGCATTTGCACATTTACCAAAAGATGATAAAAGTTTGATGCAAAATCTAGTAAGTGCATTTCTTTTGGATATGATTATAGTGCTAAGACATACAAGTTGTATGATCAAGAGTCTAGAAAGCTCATCATCAGTCATGATGTGTTATGGATGAGCTTGATGGTCATATTAGCAATGTAGATTTGCATGGATTTTCATTTGATGATGAGGACATGGTAGAGGTGGAAAAGGATGAAGCAGGTGAAAAGCAATGAAATAAAGATGAAGTCTCTACATCAAAAACACCAAAGAAAATACCTAAGTGTTATTTGAAGGTGATGAAAGATGTGAAACATGACGAGATTCAAGATGGAAAGGAATTGGTATCACCTCACTGGTCAAGAAGAGAACGAAGACACATGTATGAGGTAAATTTGGCTTTGCTGTGTGCAATGCAAGTTCATTCGAGGAGCCAAAAACATTCAAACATGTTGTACATTGTGAGTGGCAAGATGCTATTAGGCATGAAATAGACTTTGATGGAAAACTATGTTTGGGAATTAGTTAGGTTGCCTCATGGTAAGCAAGCCATCTCTTGTAAATAGGTGTATAGAATTAAAAGTCATGCTAATGGTTCATTGGATAAATACAAGACTAGATTGGAAGCACATGATTTTGAACAATAGGAAGGCATAGACTTTGAAAAGACTTTTGCACTAGTGGCAAAGATGGTCACTATTCGATCATTGGTAGCAATTGCTACAGTTCATGGCTGAAAGATACAACAGTTGGCAACATTCTTGAATGGTAAGCTAATGGAAGGGGTGCGCATGGAACAATCTGAAGGATTTGTGCAAAAAGACAAGGAACATCTTGTGTGTAGGTTGAAGAAAGTTATTTATGGTCTAAAGCAATTATCACGAGGTTGGAATGCATGTATCAATGAATATTTTGTGAGCAAGAACATAATGAGGAGTGAAACCGATCCAAATATTTATCTTCTCAAACATCAAGGTGAAATCATTTTCATTATATTTTCCGTTGATGATTTGATCATAACTGGGAGATAACATGCTTATTGAAAAAATCAAATTATTTCTTGGAGATAGCTTTGAAATGATAGATTTAGGCTTAATGCACTATTGCTTGGGTTTGGAAGTCTGGCAAAGAAAAGATGACATTGTGCCAACCCAAGGAAAGTATGTAGAAGGATTGTTGAAAAGGATTAATATGCAAGAGTGCAAGTTATATGCCTTTGGATACGAATATGAAGCTAACCTTGCAGGATGACACAAACGAGGTGGATCATTACTTGCACAAGCAACTACTTGATAGCCTTATTTATCTTACTCATATGCGTCCTGATATTTCATTTGGGTTTATTGGTCAATTTATGTCTAAGCTAAGAGAGACATTGGCATGCTGCAAAACGAGTTGTATGCTACATCAAAGGAACTCTACACTATGGCTTACAATTTTGCAAAAATGAGTTACCTGTTTTGGTTGGATCTTATGATGCTGATTGGGCAAGAAATGTTGATGACAGAAGATCACATGCTTTGTGTCTAGTGTAGGTACTACAGCTATATCTTGGAGCAAGAAGAAGCAACCCACTGTTGCTTTATCAACTGAAGCTGAGTATCGAGCATTAAATTTTGTGACACTGGAAGCTATATGGTTAAAAAGATTATTTGCTGATTTTGGGCAAACTCAAAAGCATCATCCATAATATCTTGTGATAATCAAAGTTACCTTCATTTGGATAGAAATCTTGTACTTCATGCTAGAACAAAACACATAGAGGTTGATTATCACTTTGTTAGAGAGAAGCTACATGATGATAAAGCCATAGATTTAGTATTTTATAAATCTGATGACCAAGGAGCAAACATTTTCATAACGTCTTTAGCTATAGTTAAATTTGAAAAATCATGTTTATTATGAGGTTCATTAGAATGTAAATTTATCTTTGAGGAGTGTTAGAAATACAATGTTCAATTTACATTGTTTAGGTAATTTAGACTTTGACTACATTATCGTAATGTGTGCATTGAGCTATTATTGAGCTCATTAGGATTTAGGGGGTTTTGTTCTACTCTCTCTCTCTCTCTCTCTCTCTCTCTCTCTCTATGTTGTCCAATAATGATGGTTTCTCCTTCCTTGGTGGCTATGGTGGCTCATGATTTTTTGCCTATGCTTGATCTAGTGCTTGTTTACAAAGCATAGCCAAAATTTAGAGCATAGGCTGCTCTTGGGTGTCCCTTTTTTGCAGCCACCCAACTTCAGTACTTTCAAGGACAATTCCAAAGATTTCAAACCATACAAGATTGAAAAATTCTGTAAGCTGTGATGTAATTGCATTACTGTTGTAATTACATTGGCATGATTACATGATCGACAAACTTGAGATTCAATAATGCTAAAACGCTGACCCCTAAGCAATCTTCAAGTTAATATTTGATAAGTTGGCTTTTCAATCAGTTTCTCTTTGCTATTGGCAGCTGCAGCAGTTAGTTCCATAACGGCTGAGGATTGGAAAATTTGAAGTTGGAAATAACGTTTTTTCAGTGACACCCAACATAATAAGGAATAGAAAACCATTCTTGTTATAACCATTAACGTGATGAGCAACCATCAAGGCTACCACGGCATCCTTGCAATGCTTGATTGAGAAAATATGTCTTATAGTAATAGTTGCATACCCGGGTGCATGGATCAGAATCCAGACGAATAGTTCCAGCCAGAGAAGTCCACTTATTTTAGCTGCTTCAGCTTGACTTTATTTCAAAGCATCCACTAGTATGAATGATTCTACATGAGGGTTAACTTTACTTTCCATCAGAGCTACATGGTCAGGATTTGCTGTCAACTCCTCTAGCTCCTTCACGCTCTTAAACTGAGCCAAGTAGCCATAATTGAAACCCTGTGCCCTTACTGGTGAGAAATTTGGACCTGCACTCACTTGAACAACAGACGGAAAGGTACTTGGATAGCTGTTAAATGTCCCCAAAATTCCTGTGACATCTTCTTCTGTCAGCCCTTCTTTAAGCTTCAACAGTGCAATGCGAAGGACGCCAAAATCTTCTTCTACTGGAGGTGATGGACTTGCTTCCCAGTCTACTGCCAATAAACCGTCAATAATAGGTTTCACATTGTTCTCTACAACACTAACATGCGCAGATGAGATTGTATAAGCATCAAGAGATGCCTTGTCCTTGTAGCGACCGTGCAAGGCATGAGTAAAACCAGCAGCCCATGATGTCTGAGCCGGCCACAAATTTAAAGCTGGAGCAACAGTGAGCTGCAATACCCCATCTAGCACGCTAAGCCCACGTAGACCATCCAGCATAGCTTGGGTCTTGTCTGCAGGCGTTTCAGGTTTCACCTTGAAAAGAACCACATGATCTACAACTGTAGCAGAAGCCGACATGGTAACTAATGTTGAATACTTCGAAGCAGCCTTTTGCAATCCGACCTTGCAAACTTTAAGATTGTTTACTTTTGTGAATCGCCACAACATAACATTAGAAGCACATTTGCCTGTCAGATTTTCCTGTAAAACAATGAGGTCAACGAGTATCATGCGCGATCTCAAGATCTGCAGAGAGTGGTTTGCAATTGAGACTGTTAATGCAAAACAAACAGTTTTGAAGCTACTTATCTTTATAGTTTCCAATTCTATCCTGATATAACTGATAGATCGTCCAAGTTCAAGGACCTGAATTTCCCATCACAGACTACTGAATGCAATGCTTACTAACCCCTTCTTTACAACGAAATAAGCTTGAAGTGTACGGTGTCTACCAGATCATAATTTAGGCTTTTATGCGTAGAAACTTCAGGCACAATATATGCAGTATATGGTTATGAACATTGAAAAACAGCAAGACCGGTCAATACAATTACCTGTTTTAAAAGTAGATCCAAAACTAGCTTCATACCCTTCAGAACTTATCCACAACTGGGAAATGTTGCAAAGGTGTTTACAGTCAATAATATCCAATTGTGGTTTATCTGTGACCAGATCTGACTCTGTTACCTCAGAATTTGGCTTTTCCATCCCTTCAAGGAAGAGACGGCACTATTTAACACATAAGTAAACTTCATGCTCTTTGGTATGTACGGCTTACAGTGTCCCACCCCTGCTAAAGCTAGTGGCAGGTCGCATTTCATATTCTTCTTCCATATTACTTATAAACGAGCGAACACTGCTTATCATCATACTAATGATGCGTTCCTCCAACTCTTTCGGTTTCATAAGATCTAACAAAACTTCATTTGCCCTAAATAATAGCTGAAAACGGAAGAAAACAACTATGTATCGCCATGTCTTGCCACTTTTCCCATTCATTTGTCAAGTACAAAAACCACAGAAATGAGACGCTCCTATTTCTTGTTAACCAGATACGGCATCGCTATTCCAAACACCTAAAATCCAACAGGAGAGAATACATACGCCCTATTTAAAACATCCCATTTCCACAATTATCAAAACTAAAGCAGCAGAACCGAAACTTTTGAAAGAGGACTAAACTTGAAGCTAAGTAAATCAGTCTCAAAATCTAAGAAGATGGAAGCATGATCAATGGACAACCCAAACAACAACAACAGAAACAGAAAAGAAAAGGATCGATGATGATACCTGAATATGAAGGAGAGAGGTTGAAGGACGAGCAGAAGCAGCAGCAGCAGATGCGGAGAAGGAGAAGGAGAGTGGCATGAAGGAAGCATAGGTCGAGATGCTGATACCAAGAAAAACAAAAAAAGAGTTGAGTGGGAGATGCCAGTCAGGTATCACATTTTTATAAGAGAGAAGACTTAAAAACTCCGTGCCCCATGAATTTGATTGGTGCAAAGGACTTGAGCCAGGGCACTAACCATTGTCCATCGGATCATTGGTTCAAACTCTCACAGATGTGTATATATATTGTCATCGCTGCCTGAGGATGAAAAATGCACAGGATTTTAATGCCAGTTGCCCATCCAAGGATGCATGTCAAGTGAGAGAGTGGTTCTGCCACTCTTTTACTTCACATGGGCCCTTGGATGGGCACCTGGCATTAAATGCTTGTGCCCATTCTAATGAAAGGCGTCATCACTCAGTCTGTACACACGTGGTCACTATACTATCATCGATGCAATCTGTACACACATGTGGTGAATATACATGTGAATTTACACTAGATCAAACTCTCACACATGTGATCATATAGATGAGGTCGAGGTCCAATACACATTTGTGCGGGCTTGTACAAGTCGTAAAATCATAGGCCCTATGTTTGTAATGTTGTGAGTGTCACATATGCCAGCTCATTGTATGGCAAAAAGTCCAACGAGGTTGGCTCAGTTGGTTAGCTTGGCATCCCAAGTTTCTTTGGTGGCCTACCATCACTAGGACCGACTTGAGCTTTTGTGTGCACAAGTTGAGCCAATTTATGCAAGATCCAAAGATCCATCATTGAAAGATGGCCAAGAGGATGCTAAGGTATATATCTTCATTTTATGATTATGGTCTACTTTATAAAAGTAAAGCTAATATCCATTATTGGCTACTCGGATTCGGACTTTGCAAGTGATAAGTTGGATCGAAAGTCCATAAGTGCATACACCATATTTCTTGGAGGCAATCTAATATCTTGGCTTTCCAAAAAGCAAGATACTATATCTTTTTCTTCATGTGAGGCCAAGTACAAAGCACTCACCACACTACCAAAGAGGTGCTTTGGATCAAGAGATTGTTATTGGACCTAAAGTGCATTAAGGAGGATGATCTACCAATGATCAAATGTGACAACATCTCGGCCCAAGCTCTTGCCAATAATCCCATATTCCATGCAAGGAGCAAGCACATAGAAGTGGCACACCACTTTGTGAGAGAAAAGCTTATTGGAGGAGAAATCTATTTGGAGCATGTCAACACATCCTCTTGTATTGCCGATCTACTCACCAAGCCTTTGAGCAAAAGTGTCTTCATCAAGCATAGATCTAATCTTGGAGTAATATGAAGATCAATGCTTAATCTTCAATATATAACTTTTTAGGAGTGCAAAAAATGTAAAAAGGCTATCTATGTTAGTTGTAGGGGTCTTACATTTTTCTATGTCAAGCATCTTGGTGTACAACATTGATAGAATCAAAATTGGCATAGATGGCAAATTGGTCAAATCCACATGTAATACCTCTATTGAGCCAAAGTAGTGTAAGAGGTGAAACTCGAGCTAAATAGGTTGTTGACAACTGTTTTGATTTAGTTTGATGTGTGACAAGTCAAAGTTCAAGAGGTCCAATAGAATTTAGAGGTGGAAGCATCAATGATCCAATAGGATTTGAGTTATGCTTGAAAATGATCCAATAGAATCAAGAGGTGGATGCATTATTGGTCCAATAGAATTAAGAGGTTGTAAATATGAGGTCCAATCATGTTTGAGTTTGGATTAGCTCGTGGATCTACTAGTATCATTGTACTTCTCATTTGGTGCTAAGTAATTTGGAAATCAATCAAGTTTCTGAGTCTAAGTGTTTACTTGCTTTCTCTCTCTACCTGAGAGTAGGCGTTTTCCATAGTTTTTTGAAAGGACAACTTCCCACATGTGTGTATGTACTATGGTTTTGAGTAAATGCATGTAGTAACAGTGTTTTTGTTTTGAGAGAGATAGATCTTGAATCTCAATGTAATCTTGATCATTGTCCATTCACACACCTTAGGAGATCTAAATCACACTTAGTGGATGTGAAGAATTTCAGATCATTCAAGATCCAAATCCATGTCCCTGGTCTTTGGTTACGAAAAAGAGCAAACCAGCAATCCTACCAATGTAGAAAAATCAGCATCTACATTCAAAATGAGATGCAAACTCTAAGAGATACTGATCAAACATGAACCAAAACATAAAATATACATTGGAGAAACTTAGAGCCCGAAGAGGGCCTTTGAAAAAGATTTTTTTTATTTTATTTTCTTAGTTTTGTTGCCATGTGGACCAATTGAAACCTTGAAATCAGGGTTCTACGTAACGTAGAATTTTTCAAATATAAATAAAATAAAAACTTCTTAAATATATTGTTGTTTCGTCTAGCAACATGTGGAAATGCTATTGGTTGATGAGGCCCGCCCTTCCAGCTCATCACTGCCCGAAGAGACCCAAAAATATTGAAAATGAATATGACAAATGGTTGAGATGAGAAAGTCGATGTACCATTAATGTATATGCATTGTCAAATCATGGTTAACAGGATTAACTAGAGTTAATTCATGGTGCCAAATAGATCAGTGTTTCAAATTTACGCCAACATATATTTTCAGATTCATGGCTTTTTGTCTAGCATATTTTCATATTCGTAGTTCACTATTTCAGATTTTTGCATGCACATTACAAATGGCGCCATCAAGGAAGCCGTGCTCCTCAATCGACTCTGTGCTTCTATTCAACGAGAAAGATGATAATGGATTATGGGTTCCAAAAAAATATTCAAAAAACTCTTGGGTTTTGATGCATCCATCATCAAGAGGAGCATTTCGAAAAAGCTAAAGGTCAAAACTATCTTATCGATCAAAATTTTGGATTTCAGAACATCATCAAGAGGAAAATCTATTTATGAAATTCTAGTCCAACATGTATATATGCATTCAGAGATAAATGTGCAAGGATTCAACCTTCAAGATCACAAAAAAAAACAACTATGAGTATTGATATTTTTGATACTTAGATTTTTGTCATTCATAAATATCTAATAGTTTACTTGCCAATTTGATCATTATCTTCTTGCAGATTATATCCATCCAATATTATTGAATGGGAACCCAGTGGATCTCTAGCAGATGTGTTAGATGTTATTCACACTGATATTGGACAACTGCAATATCGAGGTAGAACTACAAAAGATCTAGCTTATAGTAGGATCTTTTTTAATGAATTAATGTACATTCCTGACACAAAAGAAAATTTTGGACAAATAGTCCCAATTCCATTACCTAGTTTTGAAAGTGATGAATGGATTGCACTAGATGCTGCAGTTTCAGAATCATTTCGTTGCAAGATATATAATGATGTAAAAAACTCATTAAAGATAAGCACGAGATCAAAAACAGTTAGATTGAGTTGGTAAAACTTTCTAATACAATATCTGTACTAATTGTAACTCACTTTGTATTAGTTTTATGCAGGTACGTAAAAGACATGAGCTCGAGATCAAATGCGAAGTATATTGGCGAAACAATTCAGATTATGGAGGAAAACTAAGATTCACTATTAGCAAATACATGCCAATCGTCATGTCTTTTTATTAATATAGAAAATTGCATTCCAATATTACACTATGGACACAACCTTATTGTAAGAATCTATATTGATATCAATAAAAATTCCATAAACGAGAATAATTTTTGTAAAGAAAACTATTGCACTTAAAATTTAGGATATGGACCAGTTATCACTCGGGATAAGATATTTTATGATTTTAAGAAAAAAGTCAAGTTTGTAATAGTATTGAATACTCATTACTGACTTTTTCAAATCTTAAATATCTTGTACGTTATCTTCTGGAAACTTTTTGATCGTGAAATTTCTTTTAAAAGGGAAAAAAAAAAGGATATCAGACTTTCATGAGATCAACCAGTTGCATAGATTTCTTTTGTGGAATCCAGTTTATATACAATGGTGGAATTATCCAGTGGTATAGAGGAAATCTCTAGTGATTATTCTGAATAATCTGGAACTAGAGAAAATTTGGAGGTTTTTGAGCTATGAGATATTCATGAATATGGGAAGTAGTGGTAAAGATTAAATTATGGTTCACTGATTAGTTACCAAGTACCATTTAGTTATGGATTGGATCAGAGGGATAAAGTTTTAATTCTAACCAAAGATGTCGGTATAAGTCAGCCTAATCTTAGTTTGTGCACTAAGAGCTGAAGTAGGTTGAATGATTAAAGGAATTTTGTTGATAAGAGTATGATGGTTGGAAAACTTGTGATGTGGAATTATTCACTTCAGAGATTTCCCAGATATGTTATCTACTCAAGAGAAATAGAAACTTCTGTAGCTGAGTTACAAGATTCTTAGTGAGATATGTGAGTAACATAAGCGGATTTTGGAGGAATCTGCTAGATAAGGACATAAGGGTTTGTGTACTGGGTCATAGTGAGATTTTTCTCATATGTGCACGATTAATATTGTTTGGATCTGCTATGAATTCCTGGTTACTAAGGTTATCTGGTGCACTTAGCCTAGTCGTTGAACATAGACATATGATCAAGTATTGTGTTTGACAAGTACTTGCAAAGTTAACAGATATGTTCTAATAGATCTATAGGTTAACTTTAAAAATGATTTGGATAATGATCTGAATGTGGTGTTATACTAGTATAAATAAGATCTGCACCTAGACATTTAAGATTTCTAAATCATGAGCAATTAACTTGAGTAGCTGATCTACTCTTGTGGAAGTTAATTGGTAAAACGGATAGTGTGAAGAGAATTCACCAAAAACTATTTGTTTTGTGTGTATTGCTTGTAAGACACATAATTTATGAGTCATTTAGATTCATCGAGGAATTGTGTGCATGAGATACTAAATTTGTGGATGAGTATTTCTCAGTTGAGAAATAAACTTGATTAATTAGTGATAGTATCCCTGTGAGCTCATTGGATACCAAATCCTAATGGTTCCAAGAATGGTAAACTGGATTTTGGGAATTCAACATAACTTTGTAATCTCTAGATGCTATTCTAAGAGATCGTATAAAGTTTATATTGTTAAAGACGAATGTTATAAAGGTCTTTAATTTTTTTGGTTGATTGTAGAATTTGGAACTCATAATTTGATTAAGAATCAGTTTGAAATAATATTTTTGGAATCCAGTGATTTTCCTTGTGGAAAAGATTTCTGAGTGATTCTTATATTTCTTGAGTTGTATGTTGTGCATATACTCCAGTATTTTTCAATGATTAAGTATGATTTTGGAATCTTGTAAAATATGATTGACATATCATAAGATTCTAAATATTTATGATTGACAGATCATAAACTAATACTTAAAGATCATTTGAATATTATAAGAAAATGTGAAGATTCTTAAGATAATGAGTAATTCTTGATCAATTGGGTGAGTCAAAAATTTAGATCTATTATTTGAACTCTAAATTCCTTTACTCCAGTGCATACTTGAGATTGTATGAATCTCATAGGCCTTTTCATTAAGTAATTGGTTACTTATGAGGAATTGCTTTCTTTACAGATTGTAGTCTATAAGTGCTTGTGTACAAAGTTCAGTCTAAATCTCCAATTTTATAGGAGACAGATAAATCTATTAAGATACGGATACATGCTGATTTCTTGCATATGATGCTAGAAATGGGATTGTTAACTCATCAAAGTAATTGTAGTACTATGGTTCGAGTTATATTTATCTGAGACTTGATGGATCTCCTAGAGATTTTAGATGACTGAATTATAGTATTTTAGAATAGTTGAATATTCTAAGAATATTTATACCAAGAAGCCTTATTTACTATAAGAAATTGAAATGAAATTTTTTTAGCTTTTGGATTTGATTTCTGAAATAAAGTAATTCACCCAATGATTCATGTAATTGGGGTTACATGAAGGTGATAAACTTTTGTTTTGGAGTAGATCAACCCATTTGGAATATTTATAGCTTGGCGTATCTTGGGAATTTGAGTTTGTATCCACGAGTAGAGACAACCAATTAAAAAATTGTTGCATCTCTGAGTGCTTATTCAGATGAAAAGATCAAATAAAGAATAATGGTTCATGGGTACAATTTGAAAGCTTTAGGAATGGTTTCATGTTTTCTTTTTTTTCATTCTGAGGACAAAACCTGTTTAAGGAAGGAAGAATGTTATAGCCATATTCGGTTAAGGACCTGGAATAGTCCTAATATGGTAGACCTGCCCTCCAGTGTTTGAGATTATTGGTCACACCTGTCAAGAATTAGATATGCAACATCAAGCATTCACCATAAGCAATCACCACAAGAAGGCGGAAGAAGAACACACACTGTCACTCTATCACACTAACTCATACAGAATGTGAAATGTACAAATAAACCCTAAACCCTGATAGAGAGAGAAAACCTACGAGCAGAATAATAGACTAGCCTACGGCTATTGACAACTGGTCACAGCTGTCAACATTAATGTGCATCGTAAACAGTAACAATGAAGTTTATCATTGTTTTCTAACACTCTCCCTCAATGATAAAATTACATTTTTCTATCCCTAATAGAGTACGAAACCTCTCAAATTTACATCTACCTAATGACTTAGTAAAAATATCTGCCATTTGATCTTCAGATTTACAAAAAACAAGATCAATGGCTCCATCAATAATTTTCTCTCGAACAAAATGGTAGTGTATTTCGATGTGCTTGGTTCGAGAATGTAAAATTGGTTTTTTGGCAAGGTGAATGCAACTTTGATTATGGCAAGATATAGTAGTCGCATCCACCTGTGGTTGGCCTGAATCCACAAGCAATCTTCATAACCTTACTGCTTCTTGTGTAGCATTGTTGAGTGCTCGATATTCAGCTTCCGTCGATGATAAGGCTACTGTAGGTTGCTTTTTGCTGCTCCATGAAATTGCAGCTGTACCATAACTGAATATATGACCACTAGTAGATCTTCTGTCATCAATATTACCTGCCCAATCGGCATCTGTATAACCTACCAACATTGGCGCTTCAGGCTGATCATACTTCAAACCAAAATTCAATGTCCCTCGAATGTATATGAGAATACATTTAGCAGACTTTCAGTGTGCTTGACTAGGATCTTGCATAAATTGACTAGCAACACCAACAATATAAGAAATATCAGGTCGTGTGTGTATCAAATAAATCAAACTACCCACCAGCTGTCTATACAAATAAGCATCCACTTTCTCAGATTCATCATATGCAGTAAGCTTCATGTTGACATCCATAGGTCTACTCAAAGGCTTACAATCTTGCATATTGAACTTATAAAGCAAATATCGTGCATATTTGCTTTGTGTAAGAAAGACCGTGTCTTTCTTTTGCCATACTTCAATGCCAAGACAATAGTGCATCAATCCTAGATCACTCATGTCAAAAGCTTTGAAAGATCTGATTTTATTTCATCAATTAAGCTCTCATTACTTCCTGTAGTAATCAAATCATCCACGTACAACACAATGAACACTATATCTGAATCTTGTCTTAGAATGTAAAGATTAGAATCAGCATCACTCTTTATCATTCCCCTTCGCTTGAAGTGTTCATCAATGCAAGAATACCACTCCCGTGGTGCTTGTTTCAATCCATAAATGGCTTTGTTGAGCTTACAAATGAGATGCTCTCTCCCTAGCTGAACAACTCCTTGAGGTTGTACTAAGTACACCTCTTCATCCAGCACTCCATTAAGAAAAGCAGATTTAATGTCCATTTGCTGGATCTTCCAACTATAGAAAGCAGAAATAGCAATGATAGAACGTATAGTTACCATCTTAGCTACGGGTGCGAAGGTTTCTTCAAAATCAATACCTTCCTGCTGCTCAAATCCTCTCACAACCAACCATGCTTTTTACTTGTTGAGTTGCCCATCAACTCCATATTTGATCTTGTATATCCATTTGCAAGTGATACGTGTCTTACCATCAGGTAGCTCAATACATCCTGTATGTCTTGGCTCTTTCATCATATCCAAGAAAAATACACTTAATAGCTTTTGCATCCAGCTTCTTTCGTTTTTCATCAGGTACATGAGCGTAAGCATCACAACCAAATATTAGTAAATGAGAAACATTAGGTTTCTTTCCAGTAAAAGCTTCGTAAGGTGTCTTACCCTCCACGAACTTCGTAGGACACCGATTCAAGATATGAGTAGCTGTATTGCATGCTTCTGCCCAAAAAGTATTTGGCAAACCCTTGCTCTTAAGCATTGTCGTAGCCATCTCCACAATGGATTTGTTTTTCCGTTCTGCAACTCCGTTCTGTTGTGGTAAATAGGGTTTAGGGTTTAGGGTTTAGGGCCCCTGATCCTTGCAGAAATTTATAAACTCTGTTGAAAAATACTCACCGCCACCATCTGATCTGAGGGTCTTAATATAACAACCTGTTTGTTTTTCAACTAGAGCCTTGAACTCTCTAAACTTGGCAAAAGCATCAGATTTCTTGCTTATGAAATAAATCCAGATATGTCTACTATAGTCATCAATGAATGTGATGAAATAGTAACAACCACTAATGGACCTAGTTTGTATTGGTCCACACAGATCACTATGAACAAGAATGCCATTGGCTCTTTTTGCTCCATAGTACCTTTTAGAGAGAGGAGACAGAGTCATCTTTCTCATCCATAAATAGTAGAAAATGCATAGAGAAACAGGTTGGAGAAACTTATTGTATTGTTGAGAGAGATCAGTAGATCATTGTCATAGTTTCTTCCTCCATTGTGAGCATTGCTTTGTGTATTGTCTCAAGCTCTTGTGTATGATCTTAGGTGCTATCCAAAAGTGGTAGGGTGCTATTCCACGGCCTGTTTGCTACTATTTTTGGCTGCCATCAGTATCTTTCATAAGTTTTTTTTGTGTCTTGAATGCTTTGTCAAGTTCATGTGTATCAAAGGTAGCATTAGGATGCTTTGCCATTCCTAGCTTTTGTAGCTTGTTGTGCAAAGATCTTAGCCAAGTATTTTGGGAGTTTGGATCCATTCAAGATCCACTTTTTTCACAGGAGACTCTTACGTAAGAAGTGTAACCAATGAAAATGGATTTGATATTGTGGGAGTTCAACTTCTTTCTGATCTTTTTGGAATCTACACATATGCAATACATTAGAATACTTTGAGGTTCGATAGTAAAGGTTTGGAGCCTCTCCAAATTTCATAAGGTGTTGTTTCTGAGAGCCCTTTAGTCAAATATCTATTTTGAATATAAGCTACAGCAGAAACAACTTCAGCCCAAAAAGACTTACGCAATGTTGCATGAGAAAACATACACTTAGCTGCTTCAACTAAGGTGCGATTCTTTCTCTCAGCAAGTCGTGAAATTGAGGTGAATGAGGAGTGATGAATTCTTGATCAATGTCTTTGAAAAGAAAATACTCCTTGAATTCGATTGAGATGTATTCTTTGCCATTATTTGACCTCAGTGCTTTGAATTTTTTACTAGTTTTGAATTCTGCATGCTCCTTGGATTGTTTGAAGAGATTGAAAGCCTCCAATATTTTCTTTATGAAATAAGCAGCTGTTCTTCTCAAAAATTCATCAATAAATGTAATATAGTACTTTGCACCAACCAAAGATAAGGTTTGCATTGGTCCACATATGTTTGAATGAACAACATTTAGAACATTTTTTGCTATATGCTTATGACTTGACCTAAATGGAATCCTAGTCTGGTTTCCTACAATGGAACTCTGACAAACATGGAAATTGATTCTCTTATTTGGATAATTGAGATCAAGTACAAGAGCTTTTCTAAACATGTTCGATATACATGCATGATATAAGTGCCCTAGCCTATAGTGCCAAAGTAATGCCCTTGCCTATAGTGCCAAAGTAATCCTTTATTAACTAGAACATAAATATTCAAGGCTTGACTTGTGTCAGAATAACAATGACTCAATCTATATAAGTATCAATTCCTCTGGTCGAGTGCAAGAATCTTATTCGTCCTATTCACAATTTTGCACCGATCAGATTCAAACTCTATCCTATGACTTAAATCAATGATTCTACTAATTGATAATAGATTTGTGGAAAGTTTATGTACAGACAGGACATTGGATAACTTAGTTTGAACTGATCATTCTAAATGCTTAATCTTGTTGTGCCTTCACCTTTGATATTGTGTGTACTATCATTGCCAAGATGAATGAACTTCTTTATAATGTTCGACATATATGACTAGAAAATTTCACGATGACTAGTCATGTGTTGAGTAGCTTTAAAATCGAAAAACCAAACATTCTCGACTTGTGCTTTCTGATCTTTGATCATAAACACTTCTTCATCCACACCTTGAACAGAGGATTATAATGTCTTTGCAATTGCATTCGGTTGTTGATCTTATTGCTTCTTGTTGGTGTTATTCACTTTCCATATTCTACAATCCAATCCAGATCAAGACATTAGTAGTATAGTTTGATGCACCTCGATGAAACTTAATGTCAAACTTGAACTCTTGAATGTATTTTGACCATTGGCCTTACGATCTCTCAAGAAGTCAACGCATCATAGATAAACTTAAGAGATTGATGATTTGTCATTGCCATAAATTTGGATCCATACACGTATTGTTTCCAAAATTTTAGAGCATGAATGACAAGAAAAAATCATAAGTAGAACATCTAGTCCAACTTCTTGCTTTCAAAAGCTAATGATCTACCAAGACTACTCCTTAAGTATGGTCAGTAGCACCTATTTCAACACGAACAAAAGATTCATGATGGATTGATAGTGGAGCTAGTTCACACATGACTAGTGTAGAGACCACTAGGGACAATCCCCTAATGTGAGGATAGGAAAACACAAGAGAGACTGTGGAGCAAAATTACCCAACCAAACCTAGATCCCTCCTGGAGAATACTCCTAGATCTAGCCCCCAAGCCATGCCAATGTGACAACAAGAGGAGAAGAGCTCATCAGGTAACCTAGACCAAGTCGTCGACTGCATAATCACTACCTCAATATATAGAGAGTAGGATCCTATGCATGAGCACATGCAATCCCCATGCAGATCAACTATAAATAGGTCACAGCTCTTCATGCATACCTCCTACCTATATCAGTCACACATACATGCACTACTCCATATGTCTCAATTAGAGTGTTTGGGTCCTCTCAAGGTCATTAGTCACCAACAGGCCTCGACTTGGAATAAAATCTAGGCGTCGTTAGAAAACAATGATAAACTTCATTGTTACTGTTTACGATGCACATTAATGTTGACAGTTGTGACCAGTTGTCAATAGTTGTAGGCTAGTCTATTAGTCAACTCATAGGTTTTCTCTCTCTATCAGGGTTCAGGGTTTATTTGTACATTTCACATTCTGTATGAGTTAGTGTGATAGAGTGACAGTGTGTGTTCTTCTTCCGCCTTCTTGTGGTGATTGCTTATGATGAATGCTTGATGTTGCATATCTAATTCTTGACATGGTATCAGAGCAGCAATAGTCCTGCGTGCCTGATCAGTGGATATAGCTTGTCACAGGCTCCGCAATGAAGTGAGAAAGTCCTTCACGGGAGGTGAAAGCTTGGAGAGACAAAAACGGATGGAAGAAATTCTTCTTTGGTGTATTTTGTAGGGTTGGAGCTCAGAATCATTAGTGGAAAACGAAAGCACAGTCCCGGAGGCATTAGAAAGGCCAGGGCAGCATCAGACAGATTGAAAATTTGTTGAGTGGGAGAGATTTTTACAATACTTCCTAGTTGTTGTGGAAAGTGCTATTTGTGTGAGAGGTTTGCCAAGAAATCTCTCATTTGTCTGTTTGGAGTACCGCAAATCACACTAGATAGTGTCTAGTACTACCATTCAGAGTTAGAAGGCTTCATACTTTTCACATTACTGATCTCTGTCTTTTGAACGATCACACATTTCAAAATCTTTGCAAAGAGGAGGCGGCGTAGCCGCTGCGCCGAAGTGGAGAATCTAGAATATTCCCTTTGAAAGTTCTTATATTCTCTCTATTTTTAATCTTTTTTGTACCAATATTGGATCGACGCGCTAGAGGTAGGAAAAATCTTGAGCAATCGTACATCTGCGTGTCATATAGATATAGCATATCCGTACCAATATCGGATCGATGCGCCAGAGGTAAAGAAAACCAAGAGCAGTCGTACATTCGTGCATCATACCGATATCACATATCAGTACCAATATCGGAGCGACGCGCCAGAGGTAAAGAGAATTCCAAGCAGTCGTGTACCCGTGCGTCGTACCGATATCAGGTGTACAACCAAAAATTTACAGTTCTGTGGTGTGAATAAATTTTGTGATTCAGACTCATCTATCTAGTAATGGCAACTCTAAGCGAGGGTGTCCTTAATGGGTCAACCAAATTGGAAGGTGCCGGCAACTACGCAGTTTGAAAATTCAAACTGAAGAACATTTTGATGGAAAAGGAGCTATGGGAGATCGTGACAGGTGAAGAGAAAAGGCCAGTGATTGAAGAAGATCAGCGGGCATTTAATAGGAGAAGACGGAAAGCCCGAAATGTCATCAGCTTATCAGTTAGAGATGCAATTATTCCCTATATTTTAGATTCAGAAGGATACATTGAAGCCATTGTTTGAAATGACAAATACATCTCGAATACTATTTCTAAAGACAAAGTTGCATACATTGCGGATGGATGATGGTGCAACTATTGCCGATCACATACTGAAGATCAAAGAGATCCATGATCAATTAGCAGCAGTTGGAGAGCGAGTACAAGATCGTGAGATCGTGCAATTGACATTGAATAGTCTGAGTGAGTCACATCAGATGTTTGTGACGAGTATAGACACAAGAGAAAATCTTCCAACCTATGAAGAACTAGGTGGATTGCTTTTGCAACAAGAGCAACGTCAAGAGAACTTGAATCATCGTAACAGGAGCTATGATCAAGCTCTTGCAGTTAGAGGACGAGGTGAAAGATTTGGCCGTGGAAAGTATCAATCGAGAGGAGGAAACTCAAGCCGAGGATCATTTCAACAATTTCATGAGCAATCAATGATAGTCCCAATTGAGGTAATTGGAATCAAGACCGAGGTCAAGGACGTGGCTGTTCAAGACAAAATAAACCTAAAACTTGTAGGTACTGCAACAAACCTGGTCACTGGGAGTGTGAATGCTTCAAGAAACAGAAGGAGATGGAACAAAGAAAAGACAAATGACAAGCGGGAAATTATGCTGATCAACATCAATTTGATGACTATTATTATGAAGACAACTATACTGATCAACATCAATACGATGATGATCAATATGAAGATGATACAGGTGAGAGTTCAAAATTGTTCATTACAACATTAATGACAAGTGATGAACCCAAGGATACCTGGTACATTGATAGTGGTGCATCCAAGCACATGACTTCAAGGAAAGAGTGGTTTTCAAAACTCAAGAAAACTGACAATGGTGATGAAGTTGGACAAGCTGATGACAAATTGCTATCTGTTAAAGGAGTTGGAGTGGTACCAGTGAAATTAGCCAACGGGAAGATAAAGCATATAAGCAATGTGCAATATGTACCTGGCTTAGCTAACAATCTACTATCTGTTGGGACGATGGCTGATCAACAACTCAAGGTTGAGTTTGACAGTGACAAATGTCTTGTTAAAGACATCAATAATCACTACAAAGTGATTGCTACAGGAGCTAGAGTCAACGGGAATCGACTCTACAAATTGAATGCGAGATCTTTTACTCAAGCTATGGTAAGCACTGTTGATAGTCGAAGTGATCTTTGGCATCAAAAGTTTGGTCATATCAGTGCTCAAAGCTTGCAAATCCTTAAAAGAGGTAATCTAGTTGTTGGATTGCCTAATATCTCTTTTGAAGGAAAAATTTGTGAGGGTTGCATTTTGGAAAAACAGCATAGAGAGAGATTTTCCAAAGATATTCCCTATATAGGAAAAATAACTAAAAATGACATATATGACCAAAATACATCAAAATGGTCTCATTTTGAAGGGTTTGAAGTTTGACACTTCTTCATACTGAAAAAATACAGTAAATAAAGAACTTTAGGCCTAGTTCACAAATATGAAACTCCAGTACCAAAACTATGTACAAAAATTGCCAATTTAGGCCTCAAACTAGCTAGAAAATGTTGACAATTTTCACATCTCCTGTTCAAGATCTTGCTTACAAGACAAAACAATAGAGAACAAACTGTTGGAGAAACCTCCCAACCAAATGGAAGCAACCAATCAATCTCTAGAGGATTCACCCCCAAGCCAAGGAATAGGAAGCATGAGAGTAGAAAGAAATACTGGCAATGAATCAACCAAATGATGGTGTAGTAGGGCGAGTTTGGCCTCCTTATATAGGGCTTAGGACCACCTGTGCATATAGCAATGCAAGGTCCCAAATTCCCTATATATAGATTCATCTAGAATAGAGTCTCTATGCATGGATCTTCTATTCATAGAATTGCTATTGATACTCTACACATACATATACGGTCCCAAACCTTGTACTAACTCCAATTAGTGTGTCTGGGCCTCATAAGATTATTAATTACTTGCGGGTCACATCCATTATGATGTGGCATAACTAATAAGCTTGATTCACTGGAGTGTCGGGTATCCAAGTCAAGGACTATACCGAATCCTATGTTTAGGAAGTGGACATGACATTCTTCCCTTCTTAATCTTGTTTTGTCCTCGAAACAAAAAGAATTATAGGAACAATTCCTTTAATTTCAATATTAACCTTGAAAATCATTATCCTTAGTCGGACTTGCCTATTCAACAAGTACTCAGAGATAGACCTATTTTTCAATCGTTAATCTATGTTCTAGAATACAAACTCAGGTTTGGAAAGTACACTAAGTGACAAATTTTCTCATTTGGGTCTCACTCTCTATTAGTTGGCAATATCACCTTCATGAAAAACACTTACATAAAACACTGAGTGAAATATTAACTAACTTAGGAGCTTAAAGTTAAAGAAAAAATAATAATTATAGTTTGAAATTATCCACAAACTCTTGCATGATCAATCTTTTTACTTCTTCTTTTCTCTTCTTTTTCTTCTTCTTCTCACTTCAAAATTAAAAAAAAGGTTGGAGCACCAGTATCATTGTGTGGTTCTTGAAGCAATTCATCAAGTAGCTACTTTGCACATTATGGTGCTAAACTATGGAGACCGCTCTTGCAGGATTATCTAAACTGTAGAAGTTCCATGATGAAACAATCCGAGACTACACCTATTGGATCTTCCATCTAGTGAAGGATTGTCGGATTCCTGAATAGATCATCATGGCAAAATACTATGCTGGACTACCCAAGAGGATCAGATCTGGTATGGCAAAATTAGCATCATATGCGTCACTTGCACAGCTCTGTAAGGATGCTTCCAATGTGGAAATCTCACACGAGGTGAAGGATTTTCCCTATCGCCTTGATGAATCATCAAATAGAGAATCAGAGGAACAAAAGCCATCAATGAGTGATGATCAAGCAAGAATGTAACTCTATGACAAGCAATCAAGTGCAGCAGAGTCAAGCAAATCAAGTGCAGCAGAAGACCAAGAACCTTGCACTTCAAGTTCAGGCCATTCTCAAGTTGATGCTCACACAATCAATTTTCTTGAGAAGGACGAATGTACATACTGTTTTGGTAATCATCTAAGTGCAAGATGTCCAATCAAAATCCTTGACATGGACCAAAGGTGGAGCAGAATGTTCGACAGCTAGATCCAATGGTTCAATGGTCAGAAGTAGAATCAAGCCAACAAGGAGCTCGCCAGAAGAATGGATGTCAGATTGATCCATCTAAATCATGAGTTTCTTCAACAAACAGTGGCAAGGTAGAAGTTTTGATTATATCTTCTTGCATGTCACCGAACTCAATGGAGAACCACAATAGCCTCCCAGTCTATTTTGTGTAGGATCCTAAGGGGAATCTATTACCAATGTATGCATATCAACTTAGAGGCGATGGCGTATTGCACTTGGTAAGATGCTATGAATGTGGAGGAAAACATCGTCGAGCCGAATGTCCACATCGAGCGGATCCATCAACATTCGAATCCTGTTGTGCACAATGCAGAGTTGATCATCCATTTGCCGAGATTGGCCAATGAGAAATTCACAAATATCTAGGAGGCATTTGGCCTATGTAGATTGACATGCACCTGTGGTAACCCTTCCACCTCGAACACATTATAAAAGAAAAATCTTAGTGCCACTGAGTTATGAAACGAGTGAGGAAGAAGACAATTTGACAAAAGTCCCAAGGCACACAGACACACCCACGAGCAAACCAACACCAACATCATAGAAGCAAGAACTGGTTGAATCCATTAAGCCAATGATAGCTGAGGAAGTCAAGAAATTGACAACCGAGGAATTCTGGTAGGTTCTAGCAGGGCTCTTAGCGCAATCATTGCAAGGAGTTCTTTGTGATGAATTACAAAGGAGGCCAACGTCAAAAGAGCAATTGAAGGCAAATCAACACGAGATTTAAGGGAAAGTGTAATCACGCAGCCTTCAAATGGGAAGTGCAATGATCAAGGAAAGACTAAAGTTAATGATTGTCCCTCAACAAGCAAGATTCAACCAAAGTCTCATTGTTCCACAATGCAGCAGCCCAAACCAATGCCAAACCCGGGTATATCCATTCTGCAAGTGCGTACCATCTCTCATGTTTTGTTGTATTTGCTATTTGTTGGATATGAATATTATTGGAATTTATATTTCTTATGCTTTTGGGGAGAGAGAGAGAGAGAGAGAGAGAGAGAGAGAGAGAGAGAGAGAGAGAGAGAGAGAGAGAGAGAGAGAGAGAGAGAGAGAGAGAGAGAGAGAGAGAGAGAGAGAGAGAGAGAGAGCTATTATCATGGTGAATCTTAGGGTTAATGGATGTCGTTGTTAGCATCTGTGCTAACACAGAAAAAATAAAAAAGAGAAAAATAAAACTCTAGTGGCATGTGTTTTGTAAGACCACGTGCGAGTGTTTGTTAATAAACTTTCGCCATGGCATGTGTTTGTAAGCCCATGAGTAGAAGCTTAAAAAAATAATAAAATAGCTTAAATTTAGATTTAGAACTTAGACTTAGAAAACTTAAATTTTCCTAAGTTAAGAAACTTTGAAATTCTAAATCCTAAGTTAGAAGTTCTAGAAAGACTAGAAATAGATTAGTCCCATAAGTTAGTGGATACTTATGGAAGACCCTCCTCGCCATATAAGGAGAGGTATTTGCCTTGTAAATAACACTTTTGAGATTAAGCTAATAAATTTGTATATTAAACAAAATTATGAGATTGTAACAAAATTATGAAACCTTAGCCCTTAGTCAGTGGCCCTAAACTCGTAGCCCTTAGCCCATAGCCGTTGGCCCTTGCCCCTAGGCCCTTGGCCCTTAATTTATAGCCCTAGGCCCTTGCCCCTAGGCCCTTAGCCCTTAACCCTAGCCCTTGTCCCTTAGTTCGTAGCCCCTAGTCCTTGACTTTTTTATATGTTTTGTGAACTTTTTATCTTGTCGTTATTATTACGTTTGTATTTATCTAAGGTCTTTTACTAGTTTACAATTCCATTTTTTATGTTTTTTTTAATAAGGTTAAATCCTTTCAACGCTTTCTAGATTTTTTTGTAAGGTTTCAAGTTTTTTAGAGGGTTTAAGTTTGTAGTACGGTTTTTTAAGATTTAACACCATTTCTAACAATTTTTTTTTTTTCATTTTTTTGAATATCTAATTTTTTTACAAGTTAGAGCTCTTTGTACTATCATTTTTTAATATTATTTTTTCAAATTTTCATTTTTCAGACTAAGTTTTTTATTACACTATTATGTTTTATTTTTTTATTTTTATTTTTTATGTTTATTTTTGGCTTTTTGAATATTTAATTTTTTGACACCATTTTATTTTTTTTAGATGTATTTTTTTATGGTATTTTTTGTTTTTTTCTAGAATTTAATTTTTTTGACACTATTTTGTTTTTTTAATGATTTTTTTAATGTTATTTTTTTGGCTTTTTCGAAAATATAATTTCTTGGACACTATTTTGTTTTTTTTTTTTCCATGATTTTTTATGTTACTTTTTGGTTTTTTTTTTAAATTTTATTTTTTTGACGCTATTTTGTTTTGTTTTTTATTTTATGATTTCTTTTGTTTTATTTTTTAATTTTTCAAAAAATTATTTTCTTTTACACTATTTTGTTTTTTTAAGGTTTTTTCAATTTTTTAATGTTATTTTTTGGTTTTTTCAAAAAAAAAATTTATTTTTGACTCTATTTTGTTGTTTTTTAATTGTATGATTTTTTTATTTTATTTTATGGTTTTCTCGAAATTTATTTATTTTTGATATTATTTGGTTTTTATAAGGTTTTTTCAAAAAATTTAATGTTTTTTCTAGTTTTTTTGTTGATATTGTTTATATAAGATGGTGTTTTGTTGAATTTTTTACAGTATTTTGTGTTTTTAGATTGTTTTCAACATTCTAATCTTATTTGTCATTTTTTATTCTTGTTTTTTGGTCTTCTTAAGATTATTTTTTGATCTTTTTTGGTTTTTTTGATTTTCATGTTTTTTTTCCTACTTTTGTATTAGCAAGTTCATGGAAGGGATGAGGAGAAAGGAGAGCACTTGACTGAGAGTCACTTTACTCCATACACAATCGATTGAGCAATTTCATCATCAAATGAACTTCTACAATGATGTATGCATAGAGTTTTATTCCTACTCTTTATGAAGAGGATTGCTCTACGAGTGTACCTATGAATTCTTTTCCTACTACAGCTCTATCTCTGCACTCACTGGTTATCAATGTCATTGGACACAAAGAGTTCAAGAAGGTCTTCAAAATCCACAAGAAATACAACTCTTATGAGTAGTAATCATGAATAAGATTCTCTGAGTTCTGGCTTGCTTACAAATCGAAAGGAAAAATCCATTTTGGAGTTTTGATCCAAGAAACAATGCCATGTTGATGGGAGTTCTTGGATGATCCACCATCTTCCACACACACACTATCCTTCTGGACTCTTTCTCCCACTCTCTACCTCTCTCTCTTTTTTTTTTTTCACTGTGTATTTCTCCTTAGAACTTAACTTTGCATCTATCTGTAGTAATTAACTATAGTTTGAGTTTTTCTTGTTTCCAATGTTGAAAAAATCTTATAAGAAAAACCCAATGCATGCTATGAACTGGACTCGGCAACACGTTTAATACCCATGATCGATGATCTTAGAATCTAAACTTTTTGTTAATGAGCTTCTTAGGATTCAATTTTGTTATCATCAAGATGATGAAAAGATATCAAGAATCCATCAAAACCCATCTAGTCTCTGTATATGTATTTGGCCTTGGGCCATTTGGTCTTGCATAATTCCAAGAAAATCCTTCGGGGGGGGGGGGGGGTTGTCCCCATCTTGACCCCTCAGAAAGTCTCATGAATGAATGCTTTTGTGATTGAATGTAGAATTCCGTCACTAAGATGTGAATTCTTTTCTTTTTAGTAATCAACAGTGTTTTGTTGATTTGTTCTTCCTAAGTCACATCATCTAAAGTCAGGGCTTTAGAAACTAGTAGGCCTTCACCTCGAGTTCACAGCTTGATATCAGAGCCAAGGTTCACTATTTTTTCTTTTTTTGTGAAATTGTTGGAAAGGCCTAGTATCTTCAAACATGAACCAGATGCCAACACCATCCAATTTTGCATCTTTTAAATATAATTTCTATATACTTTTAAAACTTCCATCTTTCTTTTTAGAAAGAGATATTTTTTAGAATCTCAAATTTATTTTTCTTTTCTTTTGTTTAAACAACGATGGAAAGCTCTTCAAGAAATGCTTTCAGCTCTTCTCCATTGATATTGCCATCTACATCTACTTCACCAAAGTCATCACCTTGTTGTCTGAAACGAAAAGGAATCACATTGCAGCAAGGTCATCAACATAGAGAGCTTCACCCGATGTTTAGAAAGCCTTTTGCTTCAAAAAGCCAGTGCTACATAGAAAGAATTAAGAAGATGAAGACTTCTGCACAGCATGATAAAGAACCCGACGACAACGAAACACTTGACGCTTACTTACAGAGAACCAGAAGGACACACATAACAAAAGCGTGCAAACCGAAACTAGTTACGGCCATTCAATCTCTGAGGGCCATACTAGTAAAAAAGGGGAAAGATTTCTTGAACCATAATGACTGTTCATTAGGATCACAAGAATGCTTCAAATGCAGATCTCGAGATGCTTTAAAGAAAAACATCAGATAGAATGGTAAATGCTAAGCTATTTTCAAGAATGATACTATTGAGTACTTTTTTTTTTTTGCATACATGTTCTGTGATTCATGTGAAGAATTGCCAAAAATTGGCAAATCTAGCTTGATAAAAAACCATGTAGTATAATGTAAATTTTGTACTCTATGGCACCGCCAAGGAGTGGTACTTGAATCTTGAAGCTCCTGATCTTGCTTCTTGGACCACCCTCAAGGACGCTCTCATCAAGCGTTTCAAACCATCCAAACTGACTCAGAGCCCATTCATTCAAATTACCCATATAAAGATGTATCGCGAAGAGTCTATTCGAAAGTGGACTCCACACATGTGAGGCCAAGATGCCACGTGGAAATCCACTCCTAATGTAGGTTAGGTCAAGTCCATAGGGTTGGTCATGTCATTTTGGTAGTGATTCCTAGTCTATAGGACCTAAATCCTAGATTTAAGGTGAAAATTTGACCAACTAGCTATCTACCAAGCATGACTCTAGGAAATAGACTAGGGTTTCATTTTAGGTCAAGGAGAGTGAGTTAACTTCCTTATTACATGCTGGAAATCCACCTAACTTCAAGAAGGAAGTCGAATTTGCTATGTATTCCCTCTCTCCATAGTGAGAAGATAGAAAACTTTTGGAGCTCATTGGCAATCTCAAGCTAGTTCACTATGTACATTCTCTCTCTCTCTCTCTCTCTCTCTCTCTCTCTCTCTCTCTCTCTCTCTCTCTATATATATATATATATATATATATATATATATATATATCACATCTTCATTTGGAAATTTATATGATATTGGATGCAATAGTAAAGAAATTTCTAATCTCCATAAATAATCTGCATTAGTGTGGTGTTTACCATGCAAGATTGTAGCAACAAAAATTATCTTGCTAATCTATCTAATAAATCTAGTTTACTCACCAAATATTTAATAGAATAATGATCTACATAAAACGTAAAAGCATAGGCCAACAAGTAATGTCACCGACTTCTCAATTGAATAAATCATTCTCAAAGTTGCTTGCTCAGTTGTTGTGTAAAAAAAGATGATAGTTGCCTTCCTACCTACCAATAGATAGAATATTTTTTTTTGACATCATCTTTTTGGCTCAACATTGCTTCGATTACAAAGGAGGATGTATGTATCAACATAAATATGAAATCTCATGTTCTGATCAGGAGGTCATAATATTGGAGTTTGGTGTGAATTTGCTTTTCAATCATTCAAAAGACATTTTTCATTCCAAATATATTCAAGGTCTTTTTTTTAATAATTTGATTAGTGGTGAAGCTGTAATGGAATAATCTAATTGAATCTTATAGATTATTTTACATGCCCAAAGAATCCTCTCAATCCTCTTAAATTTGTGGGTGGTTGTAAAGCTGCAATAATCTAGACTTTATTTTAATCAACTTCAATGTCTAAGATTTGATGACCAAGTAATATGCCTTCATTCATTGCAAAATGGCATTTTTCTATATGTAAAAAATGTGAGGTTTCGCTATATCTTCTCATACATTGTTTGGCTGAGTTGAATGTATAAGCATATGTGCTCCAATTAGCGATGAATGTAGTTTTGTCTTGGTCTGCTTTTTTTATATTACCTTGATTGCAACCAGAAAACTATATTTCTCATGCTTAGCAACTTCATCCAAAATAGATTTTGTGAAAGGTAAGGGATTATTTTTTTTTTCTGTAGTTGCTAAGTTAGTTTTCTGAAGTCCCAACACCCTCTAGTCTTGCCTGCTTTTTTTTGTGGAACTATTGCAATGGGTGATACCCATTCACTATCAAGAACTGGATATGTAGTACCTGCTTCTAGGTATTTGTCCAATTTTGCTTCAAATTTTATCAATGAACATTGGGGATCGAATCTATATTGTCTCCATCAAATAGATACTTCTTTCAAATTAAAAATGTTGTAACATCTTCATATTCTTGAAAACAATTGCTCTAAGCTTTAATCTCTACTTCAGAAAGACATATACATACATATTTATCACTTCCAATAAAAATCTTATTGCTTATATCAATCACTTTTGCAATTAAGTAAAATCTAACTTTTTCTTTGGACTTCTTGAGACTCTATCTTGATATTTTCAAGTCCCCTCATCTTCTCCAGCTTCATAACATTTTAAATAATGTACATAAATGATTTCACTTATTGAATCATCAAATGATGAAGATGATGGATGATCCAATGTAGCTTGTCTCCTCATATTGAGTTTTTCCCTGATATTTATCTTTTGTGTATCTCTTTTTTGGATCATTAGTGTGAAAAATAACAATTCTAGCTTGGTTGTATATAAAGTTTTTGGTCATGTGTAGTGCTCTCATATGTTTTACATAAGTGAACTTTATCTACACTTTTTGTGTGCTGCACCATCATTCATCAGATTGCCACAGCCTTGGAGTTTCAATGCTCTCACAAGTTTTATCAACAAATCAGATTTTTTTCTGCAAATATGATTTGTTGTGAGCATGGAGGTTCTCTGAGACCAAAATCAGTATGTGCATTCATGAGGAGGCCCTGCTATCACATATAGCTCCCCTCCTCACAACCAATGGCAGTGTGATACATCACCCAAATAGCTCCTCATGACGACTATGTCCTCTCAGCCTTGGGCAGAAGAAGTATATGAAAATCTTAAATCAAAGCAATGGAGGAACTCATTCATTCAGCTGGTCATTCATAGTTACATATAATGTATCCGACGGGGTTGGCTCACTCAGTTAGCGTGACATCCAAAGTTTCTTTGGTCCAAGTTCAAGCTCCCCTTGGAAACCATGATGCATAGTATAATGTAGCTAGGTTCCATCAGATCCTTCACAGCTTGTCAAGTTTCAATTTAGGTATAATCTCCTGTTAACATGGCCTGAGTTCCTCTGAGACCAAAATCAGTATGCTTGAAATCACACAGTAAGAAAATGCTTAGGGTACAGAAACATTTTCCTTTTTCTGGGAATATCTGTGATCAACTAAGTACATCAGCTAACTCCATGACATCTCCCGTTTGTTACAATTAGATTGAATGGACAACAAAAGACATTGAATTGATAACAAAAGACCGACTTTTTCGTAGTCGTAGTGTTGGCTGGTAATAGCTATTGATTCAGGTGACTTTTGCTTAAAGAATACAGTTGTATGGAATCTGTCCAGCAAAAATAGTGCCACTTACATTAGCCGCAAAGACTTAATCTTCATTTTTCATTACACTATACATCAATCGTAAGAGCTGATGCTGGAGATCCTCTGAGACTTGGACTTCTATGCGGGAAAGTGGGTCTTGCAGGTCGCTGCTGGGCACAGTTATTTAAAAGTGAATCTGGGACATGAAATGACAGTCTTTTTCTTGCTGAAGCACTGCCTTCTCTCTCTGGAGTACCAGGTCTTTCCTTAGGAGTACTGAGAGAGCGCATTTTAGCTCTTGCAGATTGTGTAATGGCCATGTAGCTGGGAATAGAAGGGCAGCTGAGGAGGCTGTCATCGTCCCTTACAGAGCTTGTGACACTAGACCTGCCAAATCTTACAAAACCATATCCTAAACTAGATGGAGTGCTTTTGGCTCTAGAGGCAGCACTTCTTGCACTTCTTTCATCTTCATCAGGTCTAACTTGCATAGGTGTTTGCTTGCTGTTGAATTCTTCACCTTCTACAATGCTGTTAGGAATGAAGCAGTAGTGGGAACGTAGTCTTGGTTGGCCAGTTTGAGCTTGTGTTATCTGCCGCTTAATGTTTGAATTTTGCCGATGCAAACTAGTTTCAACAGGATTGGCTGTCAAGTCCTCGGTGATTTTGGATGAAAATCCATAGGGCGCATCTTTCTCAATCAATGGATTTTCCCAGGGACGGGCAGCCATCCAGCGCTCAAGCCAACTCCAACCCCAGTGAGGTTTATCCGGTTCGCAGTCAATGAACATTGAAGAGGCATTGCTTGAAGATCTACACAACTTTTGAAAACAAAGGCAAAATCTGGTGTGAAAACAAAAATCTAGAACATTTCGCCATTTCTGACACAATAAAACTTCAAATAGTCACCTGTAACATGGGAAAAGAACAGAAAACAGCGGGTGTTGATTATGCACCCAAATTTACCTCATGAGAGAATGCACGTGCTAATGCCCTCTCTCGCTTTGTGGCTGCCTCCTGGCTGCTGTTAATTTTAGATCCGATGTCCTTCAAAGATCCAACAGTACAATACGTCCAACCATCTTGTGCATCTTCATCTGACTGCAGCCATTAAGCAGATAATTAGAAAAGCAAATGTGGAGGGAGGTCCAATTGGGGCATCGAACAATTCAAGGATACGCACACAGAGGACATCACAGTAAATAGTAACGTTTACAACAATCTTTAGATCAAAGACCAAACCCTCACACATCAACAGCAGGAAATCAAAACTGTCATGTGAAACTTAAGTTGAAACAATACCATTTTATCTTTGATCATTTTCACACTTGTTGCGAAGAATTGATTTTGTACTCACCAAAGGCGTCCTCGGTTGAGCTCCTCGCCTCCTTTGCCACAAGTGTCTTTGGACTGCTTGGCCTTCTTCGGACATTCGGACTCGTCTGGCACGAACCAGAGCCTGCACTCTGACGAGAGCTTGCATACACCTCAAAGTGATTCTTGCCTGGCGTCTCACCGCATGACCTCGAACCAGAGCTTGAAGTCTTACCAAGCCTTTAAGAGCTCGTAAGGCTCTTCTAGCCTGAAAGCCAGTTGTTGAAGTTTTAAGAACTGACACGAATAAAAAGTATTACCAGAGCAGGTAAGCCCGTTACAAGATATGAATAGGCTGACTATACGTAACCACAACAACTCAGTCTGCCAGCATTCCAAAGACTTTAAGCAAATAGGCCAGCCTAGTGGGTTATGTCGCAGTGATATGATCGCAATTTGATTTGATGGCAGTATGCAGCAACAAGCTACTGATGCATTTCCACAATCAAGACAGATCAAGTGTGAAGTCTCGGACAAGATGCTGACCAGATAACCACGGAAATACGTTTGAATCTTGATTGCAGCATGTTCCTCTTGGCTTTTTGTAAGCAGGAGTGATACCCTCCCGGCACCTGTTAGTCGCACAACTTGGGCAGCAGCCTGAGCAGCTACAATTGCTGCTTCTGCAGCGACTGCAGTGGCTTGAGCCAGGGCGAGAGCATGCTGGCCATTTTCCTCGTCCCCCTGAATTACACTTATTTCCGAAGCCGGAGGTAATGTTGATTCTTTCAGAGGTAACGAACCTAGACGCATTGACCTTCCAAAACCCCATCTCCTCTTGGCTGCTTTCTTCTGAAAAAAAAAACGTAAAAATTTCCACCATTTGCTTTAAGTACATAAGAATATTGTAGCAACGATATATGTATACAAATTATGGGGCAGGTATGCAGATCTAGTATGGAAACATTTTCTTCCGTGTAATCAGCTCCTGCACTTAATAACATTTTAGCTTTCTGCTGGCAGAATCTAGGCATGCATTATTGGAAGCCTACATCAACAGCGCAATGACCAAAGTAGTAGAATAACCAAGTCTACGTAGAATAACAGTACGACAGATAGATAGGTGGACAAATTCCATACTTCATCTTTTTCAGTTGTCACAAACTTGGTTGGATCCGTGAATGACAAATTGACATCAAACTGGGACTTCTTGGAACTCTTTGGAGATGCTCCAAAAGCTTTCATCATGGCCGAGAACCATTTTCTCCCCATTTAGTCAGTCACAATGTCAAAGCTCAACTTCCTGCAAAACATCCTCCATATTTAGTTATGCTGAAAGTTGGGAATAATATATAAGACAACTATCTGGAAAAAGGAGCTGGAGGAGCTAAATCAAGCCGACAAGCTTGCTTTCTATATCCATGTATATATGGCAATTTTGATTTAAAACCTCGATGCGAACGGGATCCCGCATTCAGGTCTTCAAACTCGTTCTCGTTGACGGCAGTTCCTTCTTCCAAGTTCGACCGACAGATAGAATTTTCGTTCAGGAGCAACTGGGATGACGCATGCCTGCAATGCTAACACATAGATAACGGCATTAGTATCTTTGCTTCTACCTTGTCATCCTCTCTGCAGCTTCTAGTTTGAAATTCATAGACTTGCAAAAAGAACATAAAAATTGAAGCTTGATAGTTTGAGCACCTTAATTTTTCCCGTGGATAAGTTTTCAGCCTCATGTAGAGAAACTTTTCACATCTACGCACGCGTCGCTTCAAAACTTTCTTTAGCTAACAGCTGGTAACACATATGCCTTCGTTGCTATCAAGACCAATATTCAGATTCCAGAAGCCAATGAAGAACATCAAGTAGGTACTTACGCTAAGCAGAAGCCAATGGCGATTGAAACGTAGAAGTGGCCTATAATTTATCCGTGATTGTATTCCAAAGCAAAGATGGCTAGCCAGAGACTTAAAGTGAACAACATATCTCAGCTCAAAATATTCCTCAAAACTGACTCCTTGCGCAGGGGAATTAGCTGAAAGAAGTCTCAATCTTCTCGATGTGAACAAGAAATACTAAAGCGAGAGCCTTTGAGAGTCCCTGGACAACTTCTAACAAAACAGAGCTATGGAGATAACTGAAACATGTACCTTGACTGCAGATCGTCACGTACAGTTGGCGTAAGTACGTATCAGACCTACTTGATACTAAAACTGCATAATTTGCTTTCAGAAATGGCAGATGAGATTGCCAACACTGATCAGCACCATTTTCAGGATTGAGCGTCAATTGAACGGTACGTGTAACGTACTTACTACTAAGCCCCTCTGTCATCTCTTTCACTGCAGAAACCACAACTGAAAAGCTGTCTCCCTCTGGACTCTGGTCGATGGGCAGCGACATCTATCACCACCCATCCAAAATTAAGGCTGCCTCTACCTGTCACATGGACTATGAAGTTTCAACTCCCCTCCTCGATGCCCAATGCCCAATGACCCACAAGATAATTCACGTTACTCTTTATTTCTTTTTCTTCTGAACTATGTCTGCTGTGCCCATGTAGCAGCCACACTTCTGGATTATTAGTGTCAGCACCACATGGTATGGCTGCACACACATTGAACAGCCCCCACTGCGTAGCCAGCTTCCAGATCCACATGCTACTAAGCAACCATGCCTATCAACGACAGTAATTAGCTAGTAATATGTCTCTGTCACTAAGCAACCGTGCTTACCTAGCAATGTCAACGTGGACACGATTGAATATCTAGTGACAAGCATTGACAGGAGAGCACTGAGTGTTAAAACTAGCTCCAAAGGCAAGTACAAAAATAGTCGGGAGTCAAAACTCACAAATGAGTATGTACTGAGCTAAGTAAGCTATGAGGTTATATACATAGAATCTCGAACAGTGAACTATAATGCTGCACTTGTACTGCCCATTACGCATCACCTAAAGTTTAAAGCTTAAACAGACGTTGCTACAGGAAAACGTGGGTGAATATTTGAAAAGATGTTATGATGATCGTAGTGGTTGGGCATATTCTCTTGTCGAGGCAAACCTGATCATAGCTGATTGCCTGTATCAGACAGGGTTGTTAACACTATTCAAAGCCATAAGACTTGATGAGTACCAGCCTTTAAAATTTAGGTGGATACTTATTTAAAATGGTGATACAATCTTGAGAGATTACGTGAAATGACTGTCTACTATGCCACATGCCACATGGGATGTGGGTCTTAGGGCCTCTTCACATAAGGCACCCAACCCATGATTGACGTAATCAGTGGGACGAGTTTCACTCGGGCCTTTGCCTTTGCATGCTGGAAGCAGTCATCCCGCGATCTTGCTCTGAATGAAGCTAATTTTTGTAGCCAGGTGCACATTTGTTGTAGCCACGAGCAAGTCATAGATGGTAGGCCGACCCGGGGAGGCTGAGGGGGCACACACACACACACACATTCTATGTATGTGTAAGTATCTTATCTGTATATGTGCGTCTCGATGCGCATACTGCAGACCATATATATGATAACCCGACGGACGGGAACAGAGGATCGCGGGTGCAGGTGAAGACATTTTTCTTCCTTAACAGCCCATTCTTGATGTCAAGAACGGCCGGGTTTTGCACATGCAAAGAGGCCCTTGGGCCCTTTTAGATTACATGTAAGATCCCCATCATGTGTCATTTTTGGCAGGCAAGGGCAGATTTTTGGGTTCGACCTTAGTGCCCATAAAATTTTGAGTTGCCAAAAATTGGGCAAATAGCATGGTAGAAATCAGTGCATTTAGCTTGCAAACATCCATTTATCAGTCTTAATACGAAAGAGGTGGTTATGCGCATAAATGGATGATAAGAGAATGTGATTGGACAATCAAACTTGCCATTAGTTTATGTCTATTTTAAAATTCTAGGTCAAGCACCCTGCTAAACAAGTTACAAAAAACTTAGCTCAACCATAATAGTGCTATAGATAATCCTAGAAGCAAATTCTCCACAAGAAATATAGTGTAGTGAGCCCCAATAAACATGTGGAAGGGAGGTCCACAGAGAGAGTAGAATCCCTTACATTTTCCAACTTGCATGTACAAAGCATTATCATCTCCCGTGATTTTTTGGAAATCCAAGGGGAATGCTTTGTACTATTCATTTTAGATAAAATGTACATAGCATCACCCTACCAAAGCCAATGAGCTATTCTAAAATTCAAGCAAATCAATCCTACTCATCTCTAATTTACCTAATCATTAGATATGCCAACCAAGGCTTCTTCATTCACCACTTGATTTTAGGGATTAGGCCCTAGATTTTAAAAATCTTGACCAAATGGCCTACCTAACACTTGTGATTCAGATCTAACCAACCTAGGCCTATTCTTCACACGTGAGAACCCTCGTCTCTTATTAACATCGATCAGATGATGCCCGACAAAGTTAACTAAAAGAACGCATATGGGCAACCGCACTAATTGCAGGAGTCAAACAATTTTTTGTTGACCACCTACGGACTGATGTGTGGGCCCAAACATATGGCTGATTGAGGTTGTTATGGACTGCTATGTCTGTGACTCCCATTACTACCTAACAACCAAATATAAAAGTGGTTAGTCTTAATGACTCTGAAGAAAATCACCATCATACATCTTGAATGTGAAGAATTTTCTTCGTAGATGTAACTTAGTAGTTACATCCCTCACGTCATAAAGTGAGTTCAGGATGTCCCAAACTTCTTTTGAAGTTCTGGCTTCAGCTATGTGTCCAATCTATGTATCTGATATCTTGAGGATGATAAGCGTGAAATCTTTACCATCTTTCGATTTTCACTTTGAGTCCTCTATGTCGTCTTCCAGTTACAAAAGCAATACAGAGATGAATGCATTCTGACATATACTAAACACAATAAGAAATAATATTGATTCAAAAAAACAAAATTAGATGCTAATGAGTGCAAGACAATAGCGGATAGCAACCGCGCACTCTAAGCTGTCTCTAAGTAACTGAGAATAAGTCTGATAATAAGCAGCTCTGCTGATAAGCAGTAACGCAATAGCAACTCTAAATAAACCTCTAAAAGATTGGGCTAGAATGCTCAAGAGAGTTCAAGCTTGAAAGCTTGACAGAGAGCTAATTACAATACTTTCTAATTGTGAACGATTTGCTTGATGAGAGCACAAGAAGCGACGTGTAATAACACTCAACTCCCTCACAATTCACAATAACATTTTTAGATGATAATTGAGATGTATGAACAGCTAATTTATACTAAGTAATTAGATCATCAAATGCAATTGTCAGTTGGCTGGAGTCCACTGGCATTCATCTAGTTCCTTCTCAGAAATTGATTGATGATAAGCAGTGAAAATTGGACATAAACAGACTGTCTGCATAAATGAACTAAAACTCTCACTCTGCAGAAATGAACGTAAACTGCCACAAGCGACAATGTCGCAAAAAGGCGACAGTGTCGGCTTTTTGCGAAAAATGCGAGTGTCATAAAATCTCATTTCCTTCATATTTGAGGTAGCCCCATACTTTGCCAGAGTCATTTTCTTAACATTTGAGGCACTTTGAAAAATGCGAAAAATATGACTGCATTTTTACTCGTAATTCCTGACAGGCAAAAAATGCAAAAAAGACGACACTGCATTTTTACACAAGATTCTTGACAGGCGACAATGTCGCAAAAAATGCAACACTATTTCTCCTAAGAAAAATATTGAATTTCTAAGGATATTCTATTGTCAGATTCTCAACAAAAATATGAATTGTCCAAAATCTGTGATCCATCAGGTAATTAAATACATAACACATACCAAAACCATTTTAAAATCCGTCTTCAACTGTAGAAACTTTATAGAACTATCTAGAATAAAATCTAGAAACTACAAAGTTTTGCCAAATTCCAATGAAATTCAATGATTATATTTATATTTGTTGAACTCTGTTATCCAATATGAGCTCAGTGGGATACAATCAATAAAATTGAATCAATCCATTCTCCCATCAAATTTTGATAAATCTATTTTGGGAGTTCTTCATTCAAAGAGAACTAAACACATTGAGATTCAGTATCACTTTATATGTGAGAGGCTGCTGAGTCGTGAAATTCATGTTCTTCATTGTAGCACAGAAGAACAACTAGCTGATATTTTCACTAACCCACTTGTTGGAGAAAAGTTTGATAAGTTTAGATCAAAGCTTTCTGTACTTAAAGTTTGTTGACTTTAAAGCTATGTATATGACTGTATAAAAAGTAGACTCTACTTTAAGAGAGAGAGTTAGAATTAAAGTAGAATCACTATGCTACTGTACTGTGGGTCCTATCAGTTGATAAGGATCAGTTGGCCTCGCCACGAGGCAAGTCAACGGGACACGCGTCCCGCCAACGGTAACCTGGGTCATGCATGGGTTGCCTGAGTGAACAACTATATGTACAGTGTAATTTCATTTTGAGAACATAGCATTAATAAGTAGGCAATGCTCAGGTAGGGGTAGCAGGGAGGACTCAGGAGGGTTTTATTGCCTAGAGGCTAGCATATAGAAGCTAGAGAGGAGGGTTTTATTGCCTAGCATATAGAAGGCAGCAGGTAATGTCAAGAATCAATATAGCAGGAAATGGCCATCAGACTCCCCTAAAAAGTTGGGGAATGCTTAAGTAGTGCATATGCTGCAGGGGCACGTGGAGTGTTGGCCCCACTCCATCCAATGGTGATGGATGGAGCTAAGGGAGAAAAAATATATTTCTCTCCTTGGATGGTGTGGGACATGTGCACCTGAGCACTTCCTCTCAGGTGCACTCTCTAATGAGTGCCTAAAAGTTGCACCCTAGGTGTTGCAGGAGGGTGTCAGGCCTGTTCCTACACTTCTCACTATCTCCATGCCAATTGGTGGCTCCCTCAAGTAATGGGGGCTATGGTGAACCATAGTCCGCAACTTATTTTGAGACTTGCCCAGCCCATGGCCATTACAAAACGATTGTCAATTTTCCTTAGTCGATCTTATTCTATCAATTTTTGCTCATCTAACTTGTTTTGAAGAGGATATATGCAAATTGTAGAAAAAATAGATATAGATCCTTAATTCGTTGCAAAGATTGTCAATAACCTACTACATCAAGTAATGGCCTTGAGTTGGACCGATCCTCGGGATAATGTGTTGGCCTTTGCTCGCAGTGGTCGCATGACTACTCCAACCCGTGCACAATAACTACCCTAAAGGATTGATGGTAAATTTTAGCCACTTGGTCTACTTTTTAAGTCAACCTATGCACCATCATTAGAGGATCTTTTGTTTTTCCCAATCATCCTTCACACTCGTTCAAAAACAATATTCTAGTCAGCTCAAAAAGTTACCATACTTTTCCATTATGTCTAAGACTTTAAATTGCAAAAAAAATGGAAGTAGAATTTTCAAGAAGAATTCAACCATATAATTGTTCTATTTTAGAAGAGAATCTATAATATGTAGACTTGTTGCCCAGCATGGATGGAAGTAAAGGCTTGACATCCCATGATTACCTAGAGATAACAAGGCTGGCTTGTTCTCCAAGAAAAAAAAATCTCTTTTGGAAAGGTAACCATAGATTAAGCACTTTTTAAGAAAGTACAACAAAAAAGATACTCAAAGAGAAGACCCGGAGCCTCTATAAAAGTAAGCAAGGGGTAGATGGAGAAATCTCCATCCTCAAATTCTCTAACAATTTTTATCTAGCCAACTATCCACAAAATTATAACCCTAAGACTATGCCAAAAGCTATTAAATTGAAAGTTACAAAAAACAATATGCTAGCAAGGAGGTCTCTAAGTGGTTGAAGCTTTTAAATCTTACACAAAATCTTGCAATGAAATCTCCAAGAATATTGAGCAATACCCCACCCTTTGTCCCTACCTCTAAAACATGCTTGGAAATTTCAGAATACCTCGACCTCCCAGCACTATTAACTTCTAGAAAATATTACAAATTTATCTAAAAAAATCTAGTCGAGCTAAATGCCATCTTAATCTAGTTGTTAGGGCTACGTCCATGCCTCAATCCTGAACTTCCACCCATCATATGAGAGTGTGAGAATTAGACTTGTACAATCTATTGCCTATGAGTTTGAGGCCTATAAGGGGCCTTTGACAACTATCTCATGTTGCCATTTACCTCCACCTTGAAATATCATGTCTATGTGGAAACAAATAGCAATGAGTGTCCGGAGGACCATTGTAAGGATATAATGGCAAATCCTCTTGTTGAGCCACGACCATAAGGCCATGGGCCGACAAACACCCATTATTGTACATAATGAGTCACTATAAAAAACCCCAAAAAAAAAATCTATTGACATGATATTCAAAATTCTGTCAATGATTTCATCCATGATGTCTATGTATTTTTAAAACTTGATCCATGAAGCCTATGTATTTTCAATATTCCATCTATAACAACTTTGAATTTTGAGGGCTAAAAATTACAGCCAATCAAATTTGTCGTGATGCCCTAGGTAATGGTGATCCTCAAACTCAATTCGGATCGTTGATTCATGGTACATTTGAGTAGACACACATTATGTATTGGGTAATGGCCATTACCAGATATAATCCGAGACTCGGGCAATTGAGTGGCGAAGGCTGTGATTTGTCCTAGGACCATATTATATGTGGTAATGGCCCAACCAATGGAACATTCTTGCATGTAATTGCACTTAGGGAACATGTTCGGGCAACTATCTAATACAATTCTTTCTAATATGGGCAAGAATTTATGGGGCCTATATCATGCAATAAAATATAAGCCCCAAAAAAGGCCTGAAATTCATGCCAAAGGCAAATACGTGATGAATATAAGCTATTTAGATTAGGGTAGAGCTCAAGAAAATAGCAATTTTGGTGGCGATGGCTAGAAGTAGAGGTAAGTTTACTCGATAGCAATGACATCCCTATATCCTTCTCCATCTCATGTGCAGAGTATGTTGTTGGTGGCGAGCACTCCTCTCCACCTCACCCAATCATTGAGTCAACGATTTTATCAATTTTGTGCACACACAACGCTTGGGTGCCACCGTGATTTTTGTGGATGTCCAAATTCACACATGCATATAGGGGTATTAGGTTTATTCTGATATATATGTAGATGTTGTAAAAACTGTAAATGACTTATGGGATAAATAAACACATGTCAATCACACATGCATGAGCAAAAACATTGAGCATGTTTTTGTTAGCAAAATTTTTACTTTTCTGTATTACAAAATAATAGTAATAAACATGTGGTTGTCGTTTTGTTGGGCCAAACATGGGCAATGCCTGCAAGATGCAAGGTTCACCTTCTCCTTTTTCTTCTTCGTGTGAACTCACCACATTGCTTGTCACCACTAGGGAAAGACAAAAAAAAAACAACTGCCACCACCTCCTAGTAGCTATGGCTCCCAGTTCTAGAAGGAAGTGGCCCTCCTTTCTGAATTCTCCCTTGCCCCAGTTGAAGAGGAAGTCCAAATTCTAAAAGCATATCATAGAAGACCCATACCCTCCTTGCTTGAAAATCATTTGGTCTAAAAAGCACTAGGAATTAATATGTCCAAGTAATGTAAACTTGAACAACACTTCCTTGCTGTTCTTTTGACCTTGAGTCTTCAAACACTTGCAAAAATAGATCCAAAACGTCTTTGCCAAATGACTCTCCTTTGATGCTCTTGACTAGGCCCCAAATTGCCACTTTCCCTTTTGTGTTGTTGAAGCCCTTTGAGATCAACCTCTTTATCTTGACTTGACGATCAAAGCCATTGACTAAGATCTCTTTTCCAGATCCATTAGTTGCTGGAAAATCATGAGAATCAATATTCACTTGCATAGCATCATCTACACAAGAATATTCTCCAAAACATGTGAGTAAAGCAAAGTGTGTACCTTCAACTTGCTTACCCTTCTCATCATATGTAAGCCTAGATGGCTTTTGTCTTTCCCTTGAGGATCTTCTTAGAACTTGATTTGGAGAGGCATCTCCACCATCACCATCCAAAGAACCATCTTCATCATCACCAAAAATTTTAGATTGATCAACATCAACAACATCAAGCTTATCCACATTCTCTTCTTCAAAGGCAACATCGTTGGAAATGTGAACTTTCTTTGAATTAGGAATGTAAACCCTATAAGCTTTCCTTACTTCACTATATTCAACAAAGATTCCTTTCAAGAATCCAAAAGGTGAGTTGACATAGCAAGTAGTACCAAAGATCTTCAAATGCTCCATCCTTCGCTTCTTACCAAAGAGAACTTCAAAAGAACTCTTACCATCCAAGTCTTCATTTGAGTACCTATTGCAAACAAAGTTAGCACACATCAAGGCTTCACCCCAAAATGACTTAGGAAGATTTGCATTCATCCTCAAGAATTTAGCTCTTTCAAAAAGATTGACCTTCCTTTCTTCCACACCATATAGAACCTTTGAGTTTGAAAGCTCCCTCTTGATTCCATGTGCCACACAAATCTTTTTTAACTTTGTTGATAGGTTTTCCTTTGCCAAACTTAAGCACTTGATCTTCATGTTGAATTGACTCTCCCAAACATTCTTGAACTTGAGAAAGACATCAAATTTTTCATCCTCACATTTTAGAAGATAAGTCCAACGATATCTACTAAATCATCAATGCAAGTCACAAACATCTTTGCTCCTCCAATACTCAAAGAACTTGTACAATGCAAACCCAAATGTACTAAATAAAAAGTCTTCTTAGATCTTGAGCTAGATCTAAAATAAGACAACCTTTGTGACTTTAACATTGAACAAAGCTCACCTATTTGCTTCTTTGCCTTCAAACCACCCTGGTTAGAACCAACAAATCCATCAAGTTTGTAGAGCTCACCTTGTCTCTTGCCTTAATCAATCAAGACTCGATTCCTTTTGACCAAACAAGAATCACCAACAAATTTCACTTTGAGCCCTTTTTCAACCATTTTTTGACCCACACTAAGCACATTCTTAGTAACGGAAGGTATGAACAAAACATTCTTCAAATGAGCATTCCTATTTGTAGATGAGAGAAAAATAGGAATATTACCAATGCCCTTGATAACCACTTTACCACCATTGGCCACGTTGATGACCTTCTTTTCTCCTTCATAAGACACCAAAGAAGTGAAGTATTCTTTGTGACATATCATATGAAAGCTTGCTCTAGTATCAATCCACCATGGATTAATATCTCCATCATTGGTTAGCAAACAAGAAGACATCAAAAACATATCATCATTTGAGTTTTGATCACCAATACCATCCTCATCAAAAGTGGAATTGTCTTGCTTTTCTTTGTGATCTCTCTTCTTCTTGTAGCAATCACTAGCAAAATGCCCCTTGTGTCGTAAAATGTGGGTGACCGGCAGCGGAAGTTTGAGTGTGGGCGTGTAGGAACGGAAACACAACATTTAGCAGCAGAAGTACTCAAGATGAATGATTCATACAAATTGTGCAAAATGAACAATATAGTAGTGAGAAGAAAATTGCACTCTGATTAATATCCAACAGTGGATACAATGCTTGAAGTGATAGCTTCAGCTTTATTGTTGAGCGTAATTACGCTGGCTACAAACGAACTTTAATAATTTTAAAAATAGCACTTACTTAGCTTGATTAATAAAATTACTCTTGATAGAGTTAGGTGCTCCTGGATTGAAATTGCCATAACCCAATTTTCGTAGGCTTTAGGTAGACTTGATAATAGAGTCATGAGTGCATCGGAATCTTCTATGACTGAGCCAATTGTAGTCATCTGCTCCATAACTATCCCTCACTTTCCAAAAGTCATAGTTCAAAAACATTAGGCTAATAGTGACTTTGAAATATCTATCTCTAAGTCTAAAAATGCATACTAGCCTAAATTGCCAATCAACCAAAGTATGACTAAACTAGTTGATATTTTTAAAAAACCCAAAAAACTCCTAAGCTTAAAAAAATCTTAACCCTAAAAAACCCTAAAATGCCCGCTCTCTCACGTCCCTCCCTCTCCTCTCTCACCATCTCTCTCCTTCACCCTCCATCTATGCACACTCTCTCTCTCTCTCTCTCTCTCTCTCTCTCTCTCTCTCTCTCTCTCTCTCTCTCTCTCTCTCTCTCTCTCTCTCTCTCTCTCTCTCTCTCTCTCTCTCTCTCTCTCTCTCTCTCTCTCTCTCTCTGCGCTCTCTCTCTCTCCAAGAAGCAAATCCAAGAAGCCTGCTGCATGTTTGCACAATTACGTGAAAAGGCAACAGCTAAAGGTCGTCTTTCCAGCTTGGTATTGTTCCTGCCATGCCATCATATCCTCCTACATCCACAATACCACGCTAATAATTTGACATTCAATTTGCACTGACAAGCCTCCGCCCAAGTCCGCCTTGTATAGGATTTTGCAAATTCTGCATCGAGACAACAAGAACAAACGGAAGTGTAAAGAGCATACACGAATGGAGCTCTTGAGCAGCAAGCAGAAACAACACATATGAAATTTAGATTTAGTTCCTTACGATCAAGGCAATCAAAAGAAAAAATCTCTCTCTCTCTCTCTCTCTCTCTCTCTCTCTCTCACACACACACACACACACACACACACACACTCACTCTCTCGAAAATTCTCTCTCAATATCGCACTCTCTCTTGAAAATTCTTTTTCCAGAAATTTCTAGAAGCACGTGTTCTCTCTTTGAAATGAATGTGTCTGCATTTCAATTCCACTTCAAATGCCTTTCAACTAGCCATCAAATACATTTTAGGGCAAACGTGGCCCAATCACAACGCAAGAAACGCTTTTTTTCCATCACTGCTGACATTCTCACAACAGTTCCAAGGAAAAGGAAGAAGGCCTCATACGCATGCACAATAGACAAAGCAACTCCCTAGTAGGGAACGCCATTGGAGATATCAACAAAGAGAATTTACCATCTAAGAGACAATTACTTAATGCAAGTGTACTGGAGAACCCTCAAGTTCCCAATAAGCCCTCCTCAACTTGTTAGTCATGCATGTCCTACAATTCTCTCATCCTCTCCACACACCAACATTTGTAACTATGCAAATGCAAGCATATATGGAGTCTTTTTGTCCTTCCAGCAGCTGCCACACCAACGGCCGGTTTAGATCTCCATCTAGTTCAACAAGGTAGGCACCCCACCAAAAAATATCTTCAAGAAAAGTAATCTTATTCACCTTAGATAAGTATCGTCATTGTCAAGAGAAATAGTCAAGAGATGGATTGAGATGAGGCAATAGTAGAATATAGCATACAATTGACAGCATCTTCCTAATATCAATCATTGCACATTCAATTGTTGTTTACTTCACAAGGAAACTTTCTTCTGGTGAGTTTTGCTCCAAGTTCATCTCTGCACAATGGAGCAAGTCCAACATAAGAATTGGTTTCTCTAAAGTTAAGGGTCGAGGATTTTTCCTTTTCGAGTCTTGCTTTGTTTTTTACACTAATTGTATGATCTCTTTCATGAGGGAGAAGGCCTGGGAGGCGAATGCCAAGGGCCTCATAAACTAGGGCACAAGGCTTGGGCCTTCTCTAGCGTAATGCCATGCACGAAGTTTTTTTTTCAAGTATTTGTAATGTTTTTTTTTTTTTTGGTTTTTTCATTTTGCAAGAAAATTTTTATTTTCCTTTTTCAAATTTTTGTTTTTGACTGAATGTGCATGTGGACACCCAATGATGGGCTACCACATAACACACACACATTCTAGTAGAATGTGCATGTGCGTCATTGACTGTCCACATGCCCATTCCATCATAATTTTCATGTGCTATGTGTCAACTTGTTATTGTGATGAAAAGGCTCAGAAAAAATTCTGGTACTAACTAAACATTCTGCTTCCAGAGGTGCCTCCAAAAGACAAAGAAGTGCTAAGCACTTGGCACTACGATATTTATAAATTTGGAGACAACATTTTCCTTAGTCAAGTTATACGAGATAAAGTATCTCATACTCGTAGCACTCACATTTAGAGTCCTCTTAAAGGACTGCACCTCTAGTGCATGTGAGTGGAATTTGGCTACATTTGGCCTCCTCCTACATACACAGAAGGGAACATATATTCATTCAAAAGCTTGAGAAGTTGGTATGTGTATCAAAAATCTCCACAATATATAGAAGATGTCTCAAACCTCATGAACCATATGGCTTGATCGAGATTGGCTTACACTTGGAACAAAGGATGAGACAACAATGTAGAGGTGTCAAAAGGAGGATGAATTTATAAGGCACTTGCATGAGCAATCTATGGAGGATCATGTGTAATGCAAACAACTGAAAACATGTAAGGCCTTCCATCACCAATGTTATTCAAAGGGTGATGGCTCTATCAATGCTAGTATCAATGTTGAGGAGGAACATAGTCACATGAGGATGAGGTAGATAATGTCTAGTGAATACCATTAGCAATGACATCAACTTTGAGTTGTAGACTGTTCGTGATATCATAATCTAGTTTATGCATAGTTGACTCCAACTACACTGGTTTTTTATATTCTTTCTCAAGCATTAAAAGATTGATTGCATCTATATTGTTACATTGGATCATGGATGTTGGCATTATGCTTCAAATGTTATGATATCTACTTTGTATTTAATAATGAGGTCTTGAATCTTGATAATCAATAGCATAGTAATGTGTATTATGTTATAATGCATGCACTACGCTATGTAAGTTATGAAGCTTAAATTCTTCCATTATGTATAATGGCATGGGATTTGAATCTATGGATCTCATATAATTGCATGGAATATTAATTTATTATTCGTGATGTGCATTGCTAATGTGTATTGTACATTGTATCTACTTAGTATAGGCTAATTGCATCTGACATGTTTTTATCATCTATGTAGTGTGTACTGTACATTGTATTAACTTAGTGTAGGCTAATTGCATCAGACATGTCCTTATCATTATGTAGTATGTATTGTGAATTGTATCTACTTAGTACTGATCTTAAAGTATGGAGATGTATCATTACTACTTCGCTCATGGAAAAGGACAATATCAAACTCAATAGACAATACGGTAGCCCCAAGACCTCTATTTGGAAATGTATATGACACCAACTAAGCCTCCTGATCTTTCTCAAACCATGCCATACTTGCTAAAAAAACAAACCACGAACCTAAGCGAAAGCCTACCTAATATTCATCAACATGTATATAGCCATGTGAAAGTTAAAAGAATGAAGAAAGGCATTTGTGCTCATCTATAAATAGAAACAAAAACACATCTCTCAAAAGAGTGTCATCTTATCTATTCTTTGTGGTTGTAGCTTTTGATGAATCTCTCTTTCGACTGTGCAAGTAAAAGAACACTAAGAGCATTTCATCCACTTAAAATTGACTACTATTTAAACATTCATTTCCGCACCTTGAGACAATTGATTTAGATGCATTATCATTGTCTTCTTGAAAAAATTTGTTGTCCTTCAATAAGTGGCATGTTGGTGAAAACATGTATCATAGTCACCACATACAAGCATGTCAAACTTACTTCATGTTCAATTTCAATGAAGGGGTTACCAAATTTTGAATTTTTATGACTCACTTCCACGTTCGCTCTTTTGCTATGCTGATTTCAAAAATCTAGACAAGTCTCTTATTAACTCAATGTACAAGCATGCTCCCCATGCACTAATAGGTGCATGTGCATAATTCTAATTTGAATAAGGATAGATATGAGACATCTTTCATTATGTGACGAATGCTGCTTGTCAATGTACATACTCTATGGCTGGCCACACAATGAATGGCATGCCTTGCAACTGAAAAATACAAAATAACAAAAACACTTTTTGGTCCACCACATCCGGCTGAATAGGATGATGAGAGCGAAACCCACACCCACAAAAGAATGGAATCAAGGCCCAGCTGGTGCACCATTGACATTTTGACCCTTGTGCTCCTTGCTTGGCCTACTTGGGATGTGCAATGTACGCATTATGTTTCCATTGCAAGCTTGCCCCCAGAATCCTTGAACTTCGCAAAGCATTTTTCTGATTATGTAAGTTGTAGAGGAGTATTTTAAATTTCTCGCAACTAAATGACTCTCTTAAGAGCTAATTTGAGTTGACTAACTAAGCTGGATGCCAGTATACTGGTGTACTCTTTGTAAACTCTCAACCACAGAGATCTAAGAATCCGTTATGACGACTTTGAAGATCAGATCCATCCAATTTAAAGACAAAACTTATGCACCTTAAACTAGAATGGGTAAAAATATAATTTTCATTAATCAGGTAGTGCTATTCAAAACAGATAATGTAGCTAGCATGCAAAAACCAAAACAACGGTAGTACATCTCAAAGAACTGCTCTACAAATCACCAACAGCAAAGTCATAGTACACTAATAACTGCCCAGGTTCCAAATTTTATCCAGTTGATCTTGAAAAGTATACTACTATGCCAACTACAAAACAGTCAAGAATCTTGTACCCATTCATAAGGAGTCCTATGGGCAAATGATCCATTCCAGAAGTTCCTGATCTATTGTCACAGAGTTGAAAATTCTCTAGAAACGGCAGCTGCTGTAATGTGACATCTTTGCAAATGAGGCATATGAAAAAGGAACTGAGCACTTGAGGCTTGCCTGTGTAGCAATACACTATACTTGCAAAAAAATCAAAATTGAAGATCTGAAGACTAGGTGCTTGCGCCTTCGATTCACAGGGTGAGCCTTGAAGCCAAATACCAAGAATGGATTGCAAATCCTCCAAATGACAAAAGGTTTGACAATGAGGACAATCCATGAACCTTGCCAAACTTCTTATTAATCTTTGCAAGCTGAGGGTTGCGTTTTGCTGCCTCTAAATTCTTGGAAACTCCAACTTCACTGCCAATAGATTCCTCCCTTTCAACCTTGTGTCTCTCCTTCATGATCTAGAACATTAATAAACAAGTGCATTAAAAAACCAGCAAGAACTGTTACCATACAGGCCATGGCACACACATTCCTCAAAAATTTGGAAGTTAGATTGAAGTTTCAACACTTAAAAATGACCTGATGCAAAACAACAATGTGGCAGTCCCATTGTCAGCTCAATAAGGTACATCTAGCAAATTGCAGTCATGGTTCTAAACAGAAACACAAACAGGAAGAGTCAGAAATTATTATAAGGTTGTTACTTGTTATGCCAATTGCAAGCAGATTCAGAAGCATACAAACATTGCAAGTGCAGGAGGATACAAACATGCAATTTGAAGAATAATATTAAAACTTGACTACATAACAATGGTTACATTGTTCTGCCTCTCCAACTATCCCTAGTTAAACTTGCACTTTATAAGTACAGTCAAGACAACAATTGAAAGGCCTTTCACCTTTATGGTTAAAGGCTCAAAAATGATGAGGTTGAGAAGAGTCGAAGTCAATGACAACACAAGAGAAACTATTTGCATTCTCTCCCTTGACGTAGCTGAACTCCACGGGTGTAGTGTTGCGAAAGATGCAACGCAAGCAGCAGCACAAACGGCTACTAGCCTAAAGTACACAGGGAAGAGCTTTGATTGCAGATTTCCAAATTGGTGGCGTGGCATATGTCTGAAATACAAAAGTAGCATATTGCTTTTAGTTAACCCATATGATTTTTAAGAGCAAATAGTTCACGTTCAAACACTTATGAGTATCTACATTAGTATCTGATCATGAAACTTGCATCCAGATTAAATCACAAAACTAAGATTTTATTGAATGGTCAAGAACTTTTAGGCAACAAAAGCATAGAGCTACAATGCACCAAAGTGCAATGCAACTTACCTTCCTTAATATGAAGTTAAACAGAATGTAATCATAAAATACTGTGTGAATGATATGATTGTTTGTAACATGCAACTTACCTTCCTTAACTATAAAGTTAAACAGAATGTAATCATAAAATACCATGTGAATGATATGATTGTCTGTACCTGGAAGAAAAGAGGAGATTGCAGTTTAGAAAGATTAATCAGAAATTCAAATCTGTGTCCATAAATTAATAACTGGGATCCAATTCAAGTTTACACTAAGCTTTATCATTGGCAATAATAGAGTAGCGCATCAGGCACCAGCTTCTAAAAGCTATCCCAAAACCTTATCGACTTTATACAAGGAAATTATGAATTGCATCTGCGTGAAGAAAGTCTGGAGGCAATTAAGTTAAATGCATCCCAGTATCCACAAAATGAGATCCAAAGTAAGCAACATGTGCATCCACCCAAGTGCTTGGTACCTTTTGTGGAATACTTATGGTAGTTGGGCACAATAGTTGATAACGATAAGTTAACTCAAATGAAATCGTACCTATGGACACAACTCTTGTCATTATCTGCGAACTTGACCAAGGGGGGACCAAGGGCAAATACTTTACCCAATCGGTTTGCGCCTCACTAACATACCCCCAAAGCATGTCCTCTAAGACGTGGTTAACCCCTTTTGTCTGCCCCTCTATTTGTGGGTGCTCACTACTACTCATCCTCAACTTTGTTCCCAAATGAGAGAACATTGTTGACCCAAAATTTCCTGTGAACTTAGGGTCCCTATCTAAGACAATGGACATAGGTAGTCCATGCAACCTCAACATACGACAAATTTCGTTGAGGATGAAGTGTCCAAGTATACGTCAGATGATTCCAAGTCTGTGAAACCCAAGTATACCATGGTGTTTGTGTTAAAATTTCGTTAAGATCTAGTGCAGTATGCAGATCACATCAATCAATCACCATAGCCACTCCTCACAAGCTCTCAAAGATGGCACAACAAAAGTTTTAATGTACTACAAAGAAAACTGTACATATATGGAATCCACAACCTGCATGAAAAAGACAAGTGTCCTAAAATTGGCCTACCACCTGCCAAACTAAGGTCGGGCCCAACATGGCCAAATTCGACCGACAAACTCAGGACATGCCCCTGAGTATAGCAAGTACTAGAAATAACACTATGCAAGCTAATTTTTTCTACGTGTGGCTACTCGGCTAACCCAAGTACCCGGCTACGGGATCAGTGCCCAATTGATATATCCATAGTGGGTCACATCCTGAACGCAACCGAATACGGCAAATCTAATTAACTGTACATTATTTACAATATCACATTTAGAGCTTACATAAATGAATCAAATCAAAACTAATTTCTAACACCCTCCCTTAAGCTCAAATGTGATATGCGTAAAGAAATATATTGCAGCACCATCTGGAGTGTCCAAAAAATGTTATGCATATTCCAGCTACCCCGTACTTGACTCACACTCAAGCACACCATCAAACCACCAGGTTTGGCACACAAAGTATCATGCAAACACAATGCTCATACAAAGAGTCTACCACACTCTCGACCAACTGACTCGTCCTCAATCCAACTTGAACACAAGTGGACCACATGAGCGACATGGCTCAAACTGAGAAAATCCCACTGCCACCATGAGACTTACACATCCTTCATCTAGCTAGGCTGACATCCTATCAGACACTTACAAGCACAGACCTGTAAAGCTGACATAAATGTGCGACTAAGGCTCAACCTAAGGAAATCTTACTGCCACCATAAGATTGTACCCTCACCAGATAGACAACTAGTAGACATAATGACAAGTCAATGAGCATCCAAATGAGTACTTTGTTTCTGACGTAGCAAATGCACAACCACATACAACTCCGACTCATATCTAGACCCCTGTGACAAGGTAACATGCAAGCCCACACACACTCATGCAAACCAACACGAATGATAAAGCATCAAATACATGACCAAGGCCTGCCCATAAGTGGTATCCTGTCGTACCCACACCTGTCACCTGTAGATCTGCTATTACACCACTGGTCACCAAATCAGGTCCTTCATGGCCCGCACCTATAACCAAGATGCCCTCACGCCAAAGCATATCCATCAGATGTCGTCATACATCATCCAAGGTCAACCATCTCGAAGCTCGCCCATCTCCCAGAGATACTGATGATGATCTGCCTCTCCTACATCCCATGTAGGCTCAACTTCCCATGCTTGACATTGCCAACTCTGATTTGACCAGTACATAGGCCTCCTACCAAGGAGCCCGTCTTATCAACACATCCATCATATCATCCAAACCAAAGCAAATGCATACTAGATCCAACCATCGTGATGATCAACTCACCCACAATCCATAGCGTATTAGGAAGGATGGCTCTAGAACCTTGTACCCTGTACCATCTGATCACTAAGTATCCACTACCCGCTGATAGCTAGCTCCCCAAGAATCTATCCACCTGCAGTGGAACTAGACTCCAACTGGATCTAAATAAACAAGCTGCATCCTGCTTACCAAATAATGATGGATAAAAATAACACGTGACGCCAACCTGGAGATCACCGTGCATATAACCATGCAAATCACCTGATTACTCACCAAAGTATCAGCAATTACTCCCAAAGTAATCATCTCCAACCCTGTCGGCTCACAACCGCGGGCATGTTGGATCCACATTACCCTGTAATGCAGTCCATGCCCTTAGGATATGTACCACCCCAGGTACACTCCATGCCACCTACTCCAAGTAGGCCTAACCTATCCCTAGGTCACCAACCATGATGCACCAGCTGAAGAACATCCACTATGCATACAATGACGTATCATACTTGAGCAACTGTAGCATCTCCATGAGTGCCACCCCAATGGACTCGTCAGCCACATACTATGCTCACCTGATGTCTTGATCCTGGCTCCTAGCATTTGCTCGCTCTCCCTGGCTATGTACCACCCGACATCATGCCAACGCAAGCTCATCCATGAGTCGCCGCTCACGGTATCCCGAGACCAATGTCTTCCTGATCGTACTGAGGTATATGGCTCTGAGTGAATTCCTCTAGGTTATCTGATCTCACCACCTGTGGATCTGAACCATACAGGTTCCGACACCTATACAAGCCTAGATTCCTGCAAATACAGCCAATTGCATGAAAGCTAGAGATAGCTTATCCACGCCCGTGATGGTAGATGCCTCTCCATTGATGCCAATGCCAATGACTAGCCCCCTGTTGTAATGCCATCATGTACTCTCAAATGAGCACACCATGAAGTCCTCGCCATCAATGTCCAGCAAAACACCCATCATAGTGTTTGCCCTCTGATCACACCCAACCGTGCGATCTCCATCAGCTCTCCAACCTAGAGTTGGCTCACAGCTTCACGCCTTGCCCATTTGCGTTTGCAGCTGGCTAATTCCATCATGAATCGCCCCTGTAAGTCATGTCCAATCCAATACCTCAAGTCCATCCTCAAATAGTTGTCCATAATGATCATCCCATGTCATCCTACAGTCCTATCCCTATCAGGTATCCCAATGTCATCCCTGATCTCAAAGATCTGAGCATCTACCCTGTAGTGCCCCACCTGTATTCTCCCAAGCTAGCTCTAAAGCTGCTCCTGTGAATGATTCCAAACCATTCCTTGAGAATACACTGAGACGTGAACTCCAAAGACACCATCGAGTCCCTCACATGACGTGACATGCCAATATCCCTCCAAGCGAACCTGTGAGATCTTGGCCCAATTCAAACGATCTGCACTTTGCTATCACTGAAATCTGCATCCCTGATGCAATACTGATACGGCAAATTGACTTGACTTATCCAAACTGGCAGTTGAAGTGTATCTCATTGATGAAAAACCTGATACACTGCTCCACAGCTACAATGACTTGATCAAAATGACTTACGACTACAAAACTACAAAATCATCACACTTACCACTCGCCAAGAGTCTCCAAAGTGTGATCACTGACCTGTTCTTCATCCTCCATGTGTCCCACACACAGTTTGTCCAATGCAAGTTCGCTATTTTGGCCAATGGCTTCCAACTGGCACCACCTCGCACTTCTATCACCCGTGACCGCCAAAATGTGTGTACCTCCAAGCTAGCCCATATTTCCCTCCGAACGAGAAATTTTTAAGTCGTAGATGCGTGTGTCAATGCAGCTATCACTTGACTCGACAATGCCACTGCCGATCATACCTGTGAGAGCGTTCCCCCAAATCGCCACTTGACGTTGGTTGGTTTGAACCCCAAGAGTTGAACCTGATCACAAGAATTTTTCACCTGTAACCGGCATATCATGCCTACCTCTCACCTGTGATTGCTCATTTACCGCTTCCAAACACCATGTTACCCTGTTAGAAGTAAGTAATAATGATTTCGAAGCAATAATGCCTCATTGTACCGCCCTGTAGTAGGTTTCACCAACCAAAAATAGCCCCAAATTTGGCCCTACGGTACACAAACGGTGAATGTAGCCCATCACTAGGTCACTTGCACTCCCCACGATGGAATGGTGATGAAAACCCCCCAAAACGTTTTTCCCCCTGCTCGGTGACGTCGCCCTGTCTGTTGGCTCTAATCAACCAGTTTCAGGGGTCATTTTGGCCCAAGGATGGCCAAAAAAGGTGCCCTCTAGCCAAAGATGTCCCTTTCCAAAGGGTGACCTGCAAAACACGAACTGCAATTTCAATCTGAAGTTTTTTAATGAAGAATTGCCCATTCTAAATGGCGGGTCCTTTCAATGCATTTCACATTGAAGATTTTTAATGAAAAAATAGGCTCTAATGGCCTTCATCCCACCTTGGGCCCTTTTCTCTTGCATCCAACGATCCATCTAGATATGACAGTCTAGATTTACTTCAATTTCCATCGTGGATCCACTTGATGCAATATCTTGCGGACTAGCTCGTTCTGGTGCACTGAACTGCGTCCCTCTAGCCGCTACATCCTTACAAGCGCTACGGCCCTCGCGGGATCTATCCACGCCCGTGCTTCTCCTTCTTCCTTTTTTGCAGCTTCTTGCTTTCCAAGCTTGCTATGGCCGCCAAGTTCAGATCACTCTATCTTTGCCAACATTCCACGGCCTCCTCAATGCTAATTCTACACACCAGGGCGCCCACTATCAGTCATTGACAGCTCAGAAAACCGTTGTGTAGAGAAAGATCCACGATTTTCTCCTTTAAAACCCTAGCCATGAGAAGAAGAATATGTTAGGCTTTGCTCAGACTTTTTCTAAGCTTTCTCTTGCAGCTCTTCACTCCACGGGGGTCGTCCTACCTCTGCCTTTCCGAGGCAATTTACAACCTAAGAATTGGTCCGGACGTCAAACAGCTTGATTTTTTGAAAAATCTGTCAATCATCCCTTGAAACCAAAAATTTCTAAAAGTTTCTCAGTTTTGCACCCAATTGATCCCTGTAAATTGCTATGGCTCTCTGTCAATGCTCTTTGCAAATCCCTTGCAAGCCCCGTTCACACAAACGGCTGTCCACACAGTGAATTATCAGGCCACCATCGATGATTTCCCCAAAATCACCGTAACTGCAAGTTTCTCCAGAATTCTTCCTAGAATTCCCTTACGACGATCGTTCTGATCTTCTTCGAAGCTCCAATCGAAGGAACTTTGTTGTCTCCTGCCATCCGGACTGCCGATACCCCATATGGAGTCCTCTCTCCTAAGACACTTTGAGTGTCGTTTTTCCTGGTGAAAGACGTTATCCCATAGCTCCACCGGATCGTGCATACCTGCAACACCCTGCCGCTCTAATACCATGTTAAAATTCCATTAGGATCTAGTGCAGTATGCAGATCACATCAATCAATCACCATAGCCATTCCTCACAAGCTCTTAAAGATGGCACAACAAAAGTTTTAATGTATTACAAAGAAAACTATACATATATGAAATCCACAACCTGCATGAAAAAGACAGATGTCCTAAAATTGGCATACCACCTGCCAAACTAAGGTCGGGCCCAACATGGCCAAATTCGACCGACAAACTCAAGACATGCCCTTGAGAGTATAGCAGGTATTGGAAATAACATTGTACAGGCTAATTTTTCCTACGTGTGGCTACTCGGCTAACCCAAGTAGCCGGCTACAGGATCAGTGAACGATCAATATATCCATAGTGGGTCACATCCCAAACACAATCGAATACAGCAAATATAATTAATTGTACACTAATTACAGTATCACATTTAGAGCTTACATAAATGAATCAGATTGATTTCTAACAAGTTGAGGTTCTGATTTCTCAAGGATTCAAATGGAAACAACATTCCATTAAGGATAAGTATTTGCTCTGCAAAAATAGGGTATGTGTCCTTGATCTAGAGAATTTTAAGCACCAAGTTCTATATGAATGTCATGACATCACTAGTGCACGACACCCAAGCGTTCAAAAGATATATGAGCTTCTTAGGAGACATCATATCCACATTATTTATTTCAGGGAGAGTCAAGTTCTTTGATGAAAGGAAGTCAAGGAATCAGGTGACATGTTGCACTCATGGAGGTCACACATATGCACTACAAAAGCAAAGACATTGGAAAGTCATATGAAGCAAGTTCATACGAAAAGGATCGACATATGAACGAATTCTACATCATCATACGAAGTTCTACATAGAGCAATGAAGACATTGAGATCATAGCTGATCGTGGATTCTACATCAAAATTAAGGATCTTCATTACATGGGTGTCATGGGGAGGATATACATGCATACTTGTGCTATGCATACTTCTTGAAGTAAACATTAAGGGGGAGTGTTAGAGTTAATGTTCACATTGTTACCCCTAATGTTGTCATCTAGGATTAATTAGGATTATTAGGCAATGCTTGCTTGCTAATTCTAGGGGCCTTTACCTATATTTAGTAAAGTCAAGTTAGAATTTAATTAGACTCAAGTTCGAGATTCTAGTGCTTGATTTGGAGCACAAGATTTTCTCTAGATAGATGTTGGGTGCTTTTGCCTTAGAGACATTACTAGTGCTTGATTTGGAGCACAAGATTTTCTCTAGATAGGTGTTGGGTGCTTTTGCCTTATATAGAGACATTAATTAGGCATTTGCTTTTAGGTTGCTTTTAGATTGGTTTTGGTTTTGCTTTTGCTTTTTGGCATAGAACACAAATTCAACTATTTTGAGACTATTGATGTTCTCAAATAGAAAATCTCTTCATCTATTGAATATTAAAAGTGTATAACTAATAAGATTAAAACTAATGTTGTTGTCACATGATAAGAATATATACTTAGAGACAATGAATCTACATTCAATTTGGTTAAGAAGTCTTAAAATATTCATTTACTTAAAAAGTCTCAAAATATGAATATAGTCTCAATTTATTTGAATTTGTATGTAGTGCACCCTAGTCCATAGACTAGAGTCCTTCTCATCATCATTGCTTCATCGTTGTTGTTTGTGTTCTTTTTCATGTGTATGACTATTGTCTAACAACAATAGGTATCTTGTCTTGGATTACTTGTATGAGCAAGCAGTTTTCTAAGACCTATATCAAGAATATTTAGTCAAGTGGAGGGATCAGCCTGTTGAGAATGCCACTTGGGAAAGGGGTAGGGTTCTTCACAAATTATTTCCAGATTTTATCTTAGGGGACCAAGACAATTCTTAAGGGGTAGGGAGTGTTACGAGCCTGTAACCAAGGACAAACCCTAACAAAACCGATCAGGAAAGCACAGTATAGGGCGACACGGTGTAGATAGGCCCAATATTGGTCCATAAGCATTAAGGTCTAACTTTAGCATAGGGCCCAACGACGGATAAGGTCCTATGTTAGGTACTGACATCAACAATTAGGTGTTTAGTGAACCGTCAATGGTGTTAATGGGCACGGCACAGAGCATACCATAAGCTTACATTGGGCTAGGAGGGACATTCTCTATCAGAGTAGAGTGCATTGGCTGGGTGGTTAGCCCTACTAACCCTACTATGCTTTCAAGCCTCTAACACCATATCATAGTTGCACAGAATCGCGTTTCTGGGAGGAGACGTTTTGGGAACCGCGTTTCTGAGAAACGCGTTTCTCCTCCCAGAATCGCAAAAAAAAAAAAAAATCTTTTTTTTTTTTTTGGAAAAATAGCTTATGGCTGAAATTTTTTTTGGGTATCAATGGTCAAACGAGCGTTTTGCCTCTCAGAAGTGCAGTAGATGGGTCACAAACAGATCTTATTTTCAATAGCTATTTGGTTGTTATTTGCTCTGGTTTTCAATAAATGCTCAGGGGGTTCGGGGGGCGGTAGCCCCCCGGTGGGAGGTTTGGGACCATCTGTGATCGTAACAGACAGGCTAGAGGTTAGTTTTGAATTTTTATCCTTGACAAAACCCAACATGGATTAATGCACCTGAACTTGACCATCCTACACCCGAAACAGTCGGTAAATTACACAGTAATTATGCTCTTAATTAGAGCTTTCACCTGATACCCATATTGCACAAAAAAAAACCCAAAAAAAAAAAAAAAAATTAAATAAAAACGTTTCTGAAAAAAAATTCCATATCTCAGAAACGTGTGAACGCGTTTCAGAAACACGCAGTGCAACTATGCACCATACATATGTACAACTGCTGCTGTTATTTAATGTAATGATATTTGAGAACCTTATATTGAAACCATGGTTGCCACTGCGGCACATAGGTGGCACTCCTCTTTGCCTTAAAAACAACGAGGGCAGTTTTCTTGGTCATGGTTCATTGCCTAGCGAGTATAGTTGTCACAGACAATTTAAGGCAAATGGGCCAATCAGTTCCAACTAAAATTTACCAGGCAATTTGCCTTGGAAATATGAAAGGCATGATATTTGAGTTGCCAGGACGTCAAAACGGTAAATAGAAAAAAAAGATGAAGCAAAGGGGCAAACAAACATGCCTGCAGCCTGAATCCATCCTTAGAGACTGTAGAGTCCATTGGTTGAGAGTCAAGAGGGAGGGAATAACAAGCAAACAAACGGCAAGCACCCCTCACACTTAACAGCAGGTCAAGACTCAAGTTGAGTAACAGTGTAACTGCAGCTGCTGTGGCACAGGCTCAAACCTGCCTGTTGTACTGTTGACATAATACAGCCTTGAGTTAGGCTCGGCCTATTACCTAATATTAATAAAGTGTATATTTGTATAAAACAAACACCAGTATCATTAGTCACGGACCCGTCACCAAAGCAAAAGTCAAATAATGTTTTCTATAGATAACTGTCTTTGAAGAAACTGATCTATAAGTAGTGAAAATGCAAATTTTTCGTCTAATCTGAAAAATGGATATCAGGACTTCTGATAGGAATCAAATTACAAACAATCACACAACGAGCATAGGACCACTTGTAATCCGGGTGACAAACACACAACATATCTAGAGATTGAGAAACTTTATCAGTTCATGAGTTTGTGAAGAATCGCCAAAATAAATCCCTCTAAAATTAGCGTCACAGGCCATAGCATCAATTATCCTTTCATTTGAATAGCTCAATCTTGGTGAAGCTTCCGCCATAACGTGCTCAAACACAAAAACTTGAAGGCAAGATCAACTAACGATCGATGCCTCGCAGCGCAGAGATAATCTACACTTTGAGCATTCAAGAAGGCATTAAATTGAGAAAAAGTAACCTGAACATGATAATGCCACCGATGAAGGTGACCCACAGAGATGCCCCCCATGCTGTTGCGAAGCTTAGCAGATACGCCAACTTAAGAGCTACTACTCTGCCGCCCAAGCCATCGCTCCAGGTCGTTGCTCCTGACAGCCCGCTTGCATGCTTCCATTTCGAAGTCAGCGGCGCTGGCGATACCACCAACCCTAAGGCCAAGAACGCTAACACCACCACAAATCGAGTAATCCACATCGCTCCAACTTTTTCTGTTCGCAACTTTCTCTCGATCCAATGCTCCTTTCTCGTCTCTCTCTCTCTCTCTCTCTCTCTCTCTCTCTCTCTCTCGCCTTCGAGAATTTAATAAAACGGAAATATGCAGATATGGAGGAGTCGGGCCTGCATTTTGAAGGCTTCAAGCTCTTCAATGTCAATATGCCTTGCACACTGGCCTTTGGGCTAAAAGCGGACATGGGCTGATAACGGACATGTGTCTCGCTTAAAACACAAATGTTCAAAGCCATAGCGGACAGTTGAAGGGCCAAAACGTTAATTATGCCCGGTAGCTAGCTATGAGCAAACGTACTACACACGGTGACGGGCCTGCTCACGGCCGCTTTCTAATTCATTTTAGTCTCTAAAATAATAACTCGAAATGGCTTAGAGTAGATTCTTCATTGAATAAAAAAAGTTTAAACTTAAAAGTTTATTGGTTAAAATTATAGAAAGAATATTTACTAAATAATCCATTGCTTTGAGTAGTATAAAGGAAATCTTTTGATTGAGTTTTATTGTAAAAAAATTAAGTACAATATTGGATGATAATAGAAAGGATATGCATAGTTTTAATAGGAAAAACATATCTATAAATAATAATAAAATTCAAAGAATATATAGTAGGAAGTGTATTTGGGATTTCCCAATGGCAAAGTTGGTAATTCTATTTTTTGCTTTTTTTCTAAATGTTTAAAGAAAAGAGTTTGTGAGAAATGTCTTTCCATTTTTTGCCACTCACCCAACGGGGTTGGCTCAACTGGTTAGCTTGGCATCCAACGTTTCTTTGGTCCCAGGTTCGAGCCTCCCCTTGGAAACCAAGAAGCATTTTTTGCCACTCAAAAAAACATCAAAATGTATGTACCTAGCTTTAAAAACATAAGCATGTCCAGAGCACACAAAGATGCTTGGAGTTTGTCTCTTCCAATCACTCCAGAGAGCATAAAATTAAGAGAGGCCCTTAATGGGACATTTTGACTCTTATTATTATTGGGTCTTTCACCCATATATATATCCCACCCACAAACTAGTGAAAATTTTAAAGCCCACATTCAACCACCTCAACAAAAACCTTTATGTAGTAGCCTTTTTAGTCGAGTTCATTGATGGTAAGGGTCATTTTCAAAGTTGTGTCTCCTTCAATGACATTTAAGCTATTTAGACTACCCTACAAAGACTTTATGCCAAGGCGAAATGGTCTTTCCAATGACTTTAATTGGTGATAAGCATAATATGAGAAGTCACAGCCAACTTGTTAGGGAATATAGAATCACCCCAACCCCAATATAGGTCTTTAGAAAGACCATTCTCTGGTGTAAAAGAAGAGCAACAATTGTACTTGCTCTTACCCAAGATGATTGTAAAATGTGATGTCAAAAGTTTGAGTATTGTTCTATATAACAAGTTGGTTTATAGAATCGGGTAAAAATTTTATCGATGATAAAAAAAATATTTATAGACATGTAAGTCGATGATGGACTTTTATAGCCTACTTGTAAAATTGTACAAAAGGCATTCTTGAAAGAGATTTTCATTATAGTTCCAAAAGTTAAGAAATTATCTTCTATTAAATTCATATTCCCACTGATCATTCCTTCATACACCACAAGGGTCCGTAACTTCAAATAGTGAAGCATTATGGTTCACAACCTGCATGGGGTTGCAACTCACGATCATTTGCATCCTACTCTTCAAGGTCAAAGATTATGCTCTTTGTGTCATTTGCATGTGTGTGTGCACACGCGTGTGTGATTTACATAATTTGTCTTAAGAAGTCAAGATTGTACCTTTTTTTATCCTTTAACACAAAACACAAAATAGATTTAGCCATTAGAGGGCATTATAGTAAACAAAACCATCACAAGTAAACTAGAATCCAAGATTCTTGGTTGATATGTCACCATCCCACCAAAACAAAGAAATAGACTTAGTATGATACTGAAGTTAGGACAATATGATGTAGTACAAAAGCAACACCACTTGTAGCTTGTAATTTATATACTATGTTTATGTAGTCAATCATGTAACCATTATCTCCAAATTGTATGAAAAATGAGTCTAAAAGCATATAAACTCTACTACGGATCCTAACCACTATGTAGTGCTTATGGTATATCCAAACATTCCAGATGAAAATCGACTAAGAGAAAGTACATCATAACCATAAAAGAAAATTGGTTGGCTCATAGCAAGCTTTAATAAATTATTTGTTGAAATTATAATTGTTCATATGAAAGCTATGTAAACAAGTACGTATGAGACATTACTATGGTATATTGAGAGTATAAGAAGTAGTAGCTCCTTTGGATGTCAAGTATGTTCATTATGTTGCATACCTATATAATTGAGAGATTTTTTGAAGTACCAGTTGTTTTAGTCCAATGGAAGTAAGTATAATCCAAATACAATCTTATCATGAAATTTTCAACAACACTTGGTAGCAAATTACCACAATCTCTTGGTAGTGTGGTCGGGATCCATGGTGTAAGATCTTATGAGAGAGAGGAACTTAAGCACTACATTTGGCAACCATATCATGCTATATTATTCAACCAAACAAATTTCTAAAGCTCCTCCTAGAGTAAATCTAGGGACAATAAATTTTTCAGACAAATAAATGTATTTTGCTTCTGTGGAAGAGAGAGGAATAGAGGTTTGCTTACGACTATTGCAGGAGATAGGACCGCCGTTGAAGAAGAATGTAAATCCAGATGTGGATTTACGAGTATCTACATCTCCTCTCCGGCTTGCATTTAAATATCCACATAGCTGACGGAGATTGTCGTTGTTGACTTCTCCATAGCAGATGCACAGGTCCGTTGTAGCTCGAATATACCTCATGACTCTGATAAGAGCCTTCCAATGTATGATTCATGGATTAGCCATGAATTGGCTTAATGAGCTAACTACAAAAGTGATGTCAGGTCTTGTACAGAGACCATTGCATACATGAGAGAGCCGAGTATCGATTGATACATATACTCTCTCATTTGCTCATTTTCCTACTTTGTTTGAGGACATTGGTCCTTCCACAGTCGTAGGCCTGGATCCATTGGTGAGTGAGCTTCTTTGCAATTAATCACATTATATATGATAAAAATATTATGAAGATACATTTTTTGAGTAATGTAGATCAGTCGTCTCTCTCTATCTCGATGGATTTGAATTCCAAGACAGTGGTGAGCCTCATCCAAATTGGTCATGTCGAATTCGGAGGACAACATCTGTTCATAGCATCCTTCACCTGATCGTTTTGTTGCTGAAAAGCAATGTATCATCGACATACAAGGTGATGATAATGAAGGAATGTTGCACTGACTTGAAATAAATGTTAGAATCAGTAGTGCTTGGTTTGACGCCATGCTAGATGAGGAATGTGTTGATCCTCTGAAACCAAACTCTTACTGATTGTTTCAAGCCATACCTTGTGTAGTTTACAGACATGATTCTTCATAATGTACTTTGAGGTCATCGACAACAGTAAAAGATAAGAGGACTCAAATCGATGAATGTTTGACTACTGGACTGAATGTCTCATTGTAGTCGATGTTTGAGATTTAAGAAAATCCTCTGGCTACTAGTCAAGCCTTCCTTTGGTCAATACTCCCATCAGCTTTATACTTGATCTTGAAGACCCATTTGCAATCGATAAGATTATTGCCGATAGGTAGTTCGACCAATTACCATGTCTGGTTCTTGATTAGAGAGGAATATTCTTTGTACATTGCTTCTCTCTAGAGATCAGAGTTTGATTGGCTAAATGCATCTTCGACTAAAGTCGGTTCCTGCATAAATAGACAAACAGACTCAAAATTTTCTTTGTTGGCTATGTGTGCACTCGGTTCGATCTCCTTGGAGTTTGTGTTGGCTGGCTTGAGGCTTAAATTATCGTGTCGATGGCAGGTGTCAAATGTTCAAATGGAACTTTACCTTTGCCTTTGAAGTCGATGAATTGATCCTCAATAAAGACTATATCCCCGTTGAATAAAATATGTTGGGTATCAGGGTCATACAACTTATAGTAATTTCGTAGGAAGTATAACCGATCAAGATGGTCTTTAGACTTTGAAAGTCAAATTTCTTCCTTGTCTTCTTCAGAATCTGCGTGCAGGCGATGCAACCAAATACTTGTAGATTCTTCAATGAAGACTTACATCTCGTCCAAACCTCATAGGGTGTTTTGCTTGAGAGAGCCTTAGCCAAACATCTGTTCTGGATGTAAGTTGTAGTGGAAATAGCTTCAACCCAGAAGCTCTTAGGCAATGACGCATGTGCCAGCATGCATTTGGCTAACTCGACCAAGGTATGATTCTTCCTCTTGGCTAAGCCGTTAGACTGAGGTAAATAGGGAGTGTTAAACTACTGTTTAATGTCTTGGCTCTGGCAATTCTCCTTGAATTCAATAGAGATATTCTCTCCACCTGTAATGGGGCTATTTCCTTCCTAGCCTCAACCCAAGATCCAAGCAAACAAGCATCAAGGAGATAAAGTTAGTCGTCACACGGAGATTCAATCCCGTGAGAGCGATAGCATATCTTAGATTACAACATGAATGGAAGATCCACATCTAACTCTAACATCCATTACCCTAAGCATTAACACTACGCAATTAACACTACATCCATTAACCCTACATTCCATAATGAAGATAGCTTACTCTTTCTCTCTCTCCCTTTCTCTCTCACAAAAAACATAAGAAATAGCAATCTCCAATAAAATTCAGATCCAACAATTTAGCAAATACAACAAAAGCATGAGAGATGGAGGAAAAGGGTTAGAGAGCAAGGACATTCACAAATCCATTCCATAAGAGAACCAATTTGCTTGTATTGAAATGAGGATATGAACATGAGGAGAACTCGAGTTTGCCCCTATTTATAGTAGAGAGGAGGCGATTCTCAAAAGTGATTTTTTCAGTACCCTAGTTATGGACTACTTGTACAACTTGTAACCATGGATGTCCTAATAGGACACGGTAGACATTTGGTGCATCAGGCAAGTCCATTACTACAAAAGTAATGACAAACTGGACTCCAGCAATTTTGACAGGTATGTCTTCAATCATTCCTCGCGGACAAACTGTCATTTGATCAGCTAGCTTAATGGCAAAAGTCGCACACTTAATCTTTGTATGGCCCCACTTTGCACATAGCTTTGTTGAAAGCAAGTTAACTCTTGAACCTCCATCTATCACGGTTGCTTCTTTAGAAAATTGTCTATGTTGCATCAGTAGAGTGATGTTTGTTTGCTCACTTTCCCAGGCCACTCTGACATGAAGTACTTCATTAGATTTTTCAAATTCAGCACAAAAAAGTAGTTCTAGATGGGCTTCTAGTTTGATCTGAGTTAACTTTTGCGCTAATGCTTCTTTCGCTTTTGGCACCAGCTTCAAAAATTCTCCCAATGTAATATTTAGCTTACTAGACAGAATATTCATGAGTAACTTTGTTTGCGGTGCTTCCGGTTTAGTCATCTTGAAGTGTTTTTTATGATGATGCAACTGAGTATTAATATCTATTCGTAGATTATACGGTGGCTGCATAGGTGAAGAATGGACTTCGGTCACAGCTTTAGCGGCTTCAAGCTCCTCTTCTTCTTGCAAATGTTTAATCCACTACCTCATATCCTGATATCTCCTCTTTTCTGCATGGAGATTTTTATAGACTCCAGATGTTGTTGGTATATTAATTTATGGTATAGAACTAGTAGGTATTGGATCTTCTATAAGTTCCTTTTGCTTCTGAGCTCTGGTAACCACCATCAAGGGTATACTTGGTTCAGGTTGAACTGCTGGTCTTTGCTTGATTGTAATCAAATTTACAGGAGTTGTAACCGGTGGTGACTTCAGTCTTATTGGACACTCCTTGTAGCAATGCCCATAACCATAGTCTCTACAGAATAGTACAAATTTACTTTTGTTTGGACATTCCACGACTCTGTGATTTTCTTCACATGTAAAGCATCCAAGCGACACTCTGGTGCAATTTCTAGATGCTTGTTGTGCGGCAGCATAGATAGCATACTGATCTGAAGGACCACCCTCATGATCATTATTGTAGTTCCATTGCTCGTTACTTCTGTAATGTTTTGGTTCTATCAAATTAGCAGGAGGAGACGGTTGTGTTGGTGGAGCAGGTAAAGCTAGTCGCTCCGGATACCCAAGAGCAGATTGACGAGGTTTGGCTGAAGGATCCTTTCCATAAAGGGGTTCCCGATATCCCATCTAGGCATATCGTTGCTGGATCATCGAAGGATTAAAGTGGCAATAAGCAATCTCATGGTCAAGTGAATTGCACAGATGGCAAATATTAATTGCCATTTGTTTTTTCAATTGAGGACATTTGTTCACTGTGTGATTGCCCGTACAAATGGAATACCAGACATTTTTCCATGTTAGAAAAAGTCTTAGCAAACTTCTCAGGTTCTTTGTTCGCTTTTCCATGGAAATCTTCCAAGGCTTTGATCTTCCCATCAAATTGTGACTGCAACTTTTCCATCTATATTTGCTGGCTTCCCAAGTTTTTCAAACTCGTTGAGCATCATTTCTGCAGTAGCGTTGATATTCGTTGATGCGATAGTAGTGGATGTCATAGTGGTTTGTCCTGCTGTATAAGACAACAAACCAATATTCGGCTCATCATCTGAATCGTCCTCCTCCTCTCGTATCGCATCATCCATAGCATTTTGCAAAGCTGCATAAACATTATGGTGTTTCAACTTGCGTCTGATCCTTTTAGGTAGATCTGCCAAAAACCACAAAATCAAGACATCTTCGTTAATCAGCTCGGGTACACACTCAGATCTAAGGCGTTTAACCCATTCAATGTAATCTCGTACCATTTCTCACTTTCCCATTTTATTTACTTAGAAGTAGGAAAGGGTCTTCCATGAACTTCTGAGGTTGGAACCGTGTGATATTCTCAAGTAGACCTAAGTGATAGAACCTTTGGAATGAGTCCAAATCATGCTTAGATACAAGAGAGAAAAAGTAGGAGCTATTTTTGGTAATTTTTACATTGTTGAGAGATCTCCAAGATTCCAACCCTAACTTGGTAGGGATGAAAGATCCACCAAAATTAGCATTAGGGATAGGTTTAGGGCTACTCATACCTGCCCAAAACCGTGATGGATCAGGATATATAGGTGATGATATCTCACCAAAATCAATCAAGTCATTTCATGATTTTTCTCTCATATTGGTGCAATTGCTCTCTATGTTCATAATTGTTTGAGTTCTTGTGATTCCTAATGATTGTAGGATTGAATGTAGGTCTAGTGTACAGCACGTGTGAAGGCTTCTTCAAGGATTTGGGCCATTTAGTGAGGTTCAAGCATAGATTCTTGATGGATTTTGATGGTTCAAGTTGTGTTAATCTTATGAGATCATAATCTATTATTTCCCTCATCATTTCAAGTGTTTTAGGATCTTTATTTGCTGTAATTTTAATAGTCCCATCATGGACAAGCTTGATGGATCCAACTATCATTTGTGAAAATTTAAGATGAAAACTGTGCTAATGGCTAAGGAGTTGTATGATGTTGTCATAGGTGCAGAGGCAAGCCCCAAAGCAGACGACGCTACAATCTCCCGATGGATGCTGAAGGATGTCAAAATTTTCTCGCTGATCATGTAGAACAACTAATTAAACAGATCTTGATTCTACTAACAAAGCGCGTAGTTTACTTGAAAAGGATGAGAAAGAAACGAACACAAACTCGAAACATATCTATTCGTGACCAACTCGTAAAGATTTGTGAAGGATTTGCGAAATTTGTCTTGCAGTCAACTCAAAAGATTCGCGAAAGATTCACAAAACAGTTTCTTGTAGAAGCTCGTGGCTTTCTTGTTGAAGCTCAAAACATTCACGAACAAAAGTCGTGAAATATTCTGTTTCTTGTTCTAGCCTCAAATGTTGCAAAATTGTCGCGAACAATTCGCGAAATCTTCTGGACTGTTTTTCAAGCTCACTTGTCGCGAAACTATCTTGAACAGTTCGCGAAATATTCTAGATTTCTTCTTCAAGCTCAAGAATTGTTATCTGTCGCAAACAATTCGTGAAAAGATGGAAATATTGCAAAGAGACAAGTGTCGCGAATAATTTGCAAAACACGAAGTTGAGATGAAGAGATGAACTGTTGCGAAATTATTTGCGAACAGATTTTATTTGAACCTAGAAACAGAGCATCTATTTGAATATCAACCATTGTAAACAGTTAGATATCTACTGTTATAGCATTAAAAGGCCAAAAGACCTATAATTAGAAGGCCAAAAGACTTGTCCTGTAGCAATATAAATACATGTGCGCTACTCGTTGTAACTCACTCAATAAAAAATACAACAGCGAGATAAGACAACAAGAGATGTATACTAATGAATCAGATTCAGAGTTATAAAAATTCGTTTTTGATCAATAGTTTCTTATTGTCTAAATTGTCTTAAGTTGTCTCTTACTTCCGCATATAATTTCAACACGCATATTCAATCAGAATTAATAATGTTCTATTAGTACATACATCAAATACAATCGCGATTGAAGACACTGATATTAGTTTGATTTATTCAAACTTGCATCATGTTCTTTGTGGAAGAATATTTATTTAATTTCTCCTACAATGGTATCAGAGCTTACGAAATTAAAGTTGATACAGTGGTATCTTCGCATCCCTCTTAGCATTCTTCATACATCCATCAGTAAGCCGCTATCTGGAGCTTATTTAGAATTAAAAGATGTCGTCGATCACCAATATTCAAGCTAAGATCACTTCAATCTTGGACCCATGAGATTCAAACTACTTGATTTGGAAATTAAAGACTTCACTCTTGTTGAAGGGTGAAGGTATATGGCAATGGGTAGAACCAATTGAGGATAAGCCAGAAGCTACCCCTGGCAAAGGACTTCGAGAATGGAGTTTAAAAATGACAAAGCTATAGCAATTATTGTGTCTTCAGTGCATGACAATTAATGTTAGATCTTACATCAGTTTCAAACGCAAAGGATTTATGGGAAGAATTGCAAACCAAAAACAAGACTCGATCTTATAATCAAATCATGTTCTTGAAGACCAATTAACTTACCTACAATGGGACGACAAAGACTTGAACACATTCGTGCGAAAGATTAAAGATCTATTTATTTCCTTGCAGAATTCTGGTACAAAAAATACAATTTCTAAAGAAAAAACAACTTAGTTTCCTTCTTCGAGCCCTACCCAGATCATTCCACACAACTCAAATCTTATTGGCAAAAGATGTGACAATGACACTTCAAAAGGCAATAGATGGAGTGTAGCGCAGGCATCCCAAAGGGAGCCGGGAACCACGACTTAGCTTTACACCCTTCAACTCTTGCCATCCGAACCCACTTGACATACAAGCAGCCAACTCGCCAACAATGATCAGACTTAACCAACTTGAAGTTCTGAAGACCAACATTGAGATCCAACCTGGCGCCATGCCAGATCGGGGGTCCCGATGTGGGTGACTTCCCTCCAAGCAAGCCGCCCGACATACATCAAACTTAACCAACTCGAAGCTTCGTTACAAACGAGTAACATCCATTCCAAGCAGGCGGTCTGACTTACATCCGACTTAACCAACTAAAAGCTTCGTCACGAGCGCTGGAAGCCAACCTGGCGCCACGCCAGACTGGACAGCCATAAACAGGTAACATCCACCCAAGCAAGCCATCCAACTCAGCCGACAGGTTAGAGCCCGTTCCCCAAGAGCTTAACCCATTCACATTCATGCAAGGAACACTCGGAACCACAAGCCGCGACAGATATGGAAACAACCAGTTCCGGGACCAAATGGTCCCGACAGCATACCGCTGGCGCCAAGGACCGAATGGTCCCGACGGCATACCGCTGGCATCCCGGGATACGACCCTCAGCTATGTGCCAAGTTAAAAATTTTGAAAGCGGCCTTACAACTGGCGCTTTTACCGAACACTGAAACCCAGAAGGTAATCAGAGTCAGTTTGAGGAAAATCCCACTTTATTGATAAATCTGAGAAGGTTACATTTCAAGTGTGTGACCGACCCTAGTCTCCGGGGCGCTAGCATGCCAAGGCGAGAGCCATGACAACATTCCAGCAAGGGAGGCTGAGACTTGGTTGGAGCTCGCCCTGAGTCGCAACCCGCACTCCCCTATAGTATTGGTGTGATTCGGCACCCCCCTCATACCAAGCACTCTACCCAAGCTGGTAAAGCACGTTTTTCTCTCTCTAGGATTTTTTCTTTCTAGAAAGTCATTTTCTCTCTCTAGATTTTATTGATCCCCAGGTTTCCTTTAATCATGCCTAGATCGTGTGAGGTGATTGCACATCGATCTGAGCTCTCTGGACTCCGCTAGAACCGATCAAAGATTTTCAGCCATAGGAACTTGGCGCCGGTTGAATTTTGGTCACAGTGGCGCCGGGAGCGGCGCCGGGAGCAACAGGAGCGCTGCTGGCGCCGGGGACATAGCTGGCACCGATGGCGCCGAAAGTAAAGCTTGTAAAGGTAGCTTTACAACATCCACCCCACCTTTATAAAATCTGATGTCCTCATCAGATGTCAGATTAAAGTAAAGGTGTCTCCAATTAAAATGACTATACATTTAAGCTACTTGGCACAGTACTCAATTTACTGGCCACTTTTTATTAACATTGAAACTGGCACACCACAAGTCGGAGGCTCAGCTCTTTGTACTGAAAAATTACATAACTTGAAAATATATCTTTGTCTGGGAAAAGCGTAGATTTGATATTGCTTTCGTAAAACCCGAGAACCTTATTAACTGGTGACAGAGGCCTTTCTTTGAAATGTTCGCCCCTGTCGCTTCTGACTTTCGACTTTGGAACTCCTTTGAGCTCCTGATTTGTCCTTGATGCACTTTGTGTTGAGCTCCATGAGCTCCAGATTTGTTCAGTTCCGCACAGGTATCAAGGCTCCATGAGCCGAAGGATTTATCGTTTGATTGCCCACTTTATGGTCCACTCTGTGCCTTGTTGCTTCTGCACCTTGATTTCTCTCCTTGTCCAAGCCTGATCTTGATACTTTTCCATCTTGGCTCTTTAAGGTAGGCAAAGATTGAGTACTCCGCAATGCACCTCTCACTTAGCTTGAAGTAGCTCTTTGAATCAGCCCAAATCTAACCATTGACCTCGTGGAAAGCCAAAGGGTCGCACCAGTTTGATCCGCATCCGAACTATCTCTTCGCGTTTGTTTGAAGCACCATGTCCGTCGCGCAAAACTTGACTTTCACGATTCCATGACTGGTTAGTTGCCTCACAGTCAAAACAAGAAGTGTACATCGAGCTTGGCTTCAAGTAGCTCTCTTTGAATCAGAAACATGCACCCAGAGTTTGCACTAATGCACCCGTGCTTACACTGTGGGAAGCACCTTGCACAACAGTTGTCTTGATGAACCCCAAACCGTGGCCATTTCCGTGAGATCCGCATAGCTGACCGGCCAGTCGGCTCTGATACCACATGTAGCGCATGCATCCCAAAGGGATCCGGGAACCACGACTTAGCTTTACACCCTTCAACTCTTGCCATCCGAACCCACTTGACATACAAGCAGCCAACTCGCCAACAACGATCAAACTTAACCAACTTGAAGTTCCGAAGACCAACATTGAGATCCAACCTGGCGCCATGCCAGATCGGGGATCCCGATGTGGGTGACTTCCCTCCAAGCAAGCCGCCCGACATACATCAAACTTAACCAACTCGAAGCTTCGTTACAAACGAGTAACATCCATTCCAAGCAGGCGGTCTGACTTACATCAGACTTAACCAACTAAAAGCTTCGTCACGAGCGCTGGAAGCCAACCTGGCGCCACGCTAGACTGGACAGCCATAAACAGGTAACATCCACCCAAGCAAGCCATCCAACTCAGCCGACAGGTTAGAGCCCGTTCCCCAAGAGCTTAACCCATTCACGTTCATGCAAGGAACACTCGGAACCACAAGCCGCGACAGATATGGAAACGACCAGTTCCTGGACCAAATGGTCCCGACAGTATACCATTGGCGCCACGGACCGAATGGTCCCGACGGCATACCGCTGGCGTCCCGGGATACGACCCTCAGCTATGTGCCAAGTTAAAAATTTTGAAAGCGGCCTTACAACTGGCGCTTTTACCGAACACTGAAACCCAGAAGGTAATCAGAGTCAGTTTGAGAAAAATCCCACTTTATTGATAAATCTGAGAAGGTTACATTTCAAGTGTGTGACCGACCCTAGTCTCCGGGGCGCTAGCATGCCAAGGCGAGAGCCATGACAACATTCCAACAAGGGAGGCTGAGACTTGGTTGGAGCTCGCCCTGAGTCGCAACCCACACTCTCCTATAGTATTGGTGTGATTCGGCACCCCCCTCATACCAAGCACTCTACCCAAGCTGGTAAAGCACGTTTTTCTCTCTCTAGAATTTTTTCTTTCTAGAAAGTCATTTTCTCTCTCTAGATTTTATTGATCCCCAGGCTTTTTTTAATCATGCCTAGATCGTGTGAGGTGATTGCACATCGATCTGAGCTCTCTGGACTCCGCTAGAACCGATCAAAGATTTTCAGCCATAGGAACTTGGCGCCGACTGGATTCTGGTCACAGTGGCGCCGGGAGTGGCGCCGGGAGCAGCAGGAGCGCTGCTGGTGCCGGGGACATAGTTGGCGCCGATGGCGCCGTAAGTAAAGCTTGTAAAGGTAGCTTTACAACATGGAGTTAAGGAGGAAGTAGAAGCTCGTGAACGCTATGACGACAATGGTGATTCAGAAAATGCTCTATTTACTCAGAAGAATAAATCTTCTAAGAAGTCTAAGTTTAAGAGGGAGTCGTTTAAGAGGCATGAGTCTAAGACTAATAAACAACAATCTGGAAAACAACAATCTAAAGAATTCTGGTGATAAGAAGGTCTGTAATAGATGCAGAAGATCAGGTCACACAGAAGAAAAGTGTTGGCTAAACCAAAGATTGAATGCATTCATTGTCATAAAGGGGGTCATGCAATAATAGACTATTTTCAGAATCCCAGAAACAAAAATGAGCAGAATCAAAGCGAACCTTCAGATTCAAACTATGTCGAAGACAAAGCAGAATGCTCCAGAGCAGCAGAAGATAGGGCAACAAGGACTTCAACAACTTATGTTAGTATTGATCTATGTTGTTCATTTAATTCAATTCGAGAAGTAGTACTTGATTCGAGAGCCACCTGTCATTTTGTTTCCTTGAAACAAATTTTGTCTGAGTACAAGTAGACGAACTATTCGAGATTCACTATACTTGGAGATGGTTTTAAACACGTGGTTGATGGAACTAGTGTATTATGCCTAGACACGAATCAGGGAGACAAGAAACTGGAGAAAGTTCTCTATGTTCCTACTCTTGATAAAGATCTTCTATCCGTTTCTAAGATAGTCGATACAGGCATATCAGTGACCTTCACGAAGAACTCTTGTAAACTGTTCGAGAAAGATTCTGATAACCTAGTTGTTAAAGGCAATAGAGAAGGAAATTTATATCACCAGAATATTCGAACAAGAATCGAACAAGTCAATCAAACTCAGGAATCAACAGATGTATTGTGGCACAAAAGTCTATGTCAAATGGACATGGAAGCCTTGTACCAAGCCAATAGAAGTCAGAGAATTCAAGGAGTCCAGATCAAAAGTAGAGATATTCGAACTACCTATGAATTCTATCTTAAAGGCAAGATGACTAGAACATCTTTCAGTAAGGATGTTTATAAAGCAACTAAGGTACTTGAAATTGTGCATTCAGATATTTGTTGACCATTTGGAGTATTGTCGTTGGGTGATGCAAAGTACTTCATTACGTTTATTGATGACTTCAGCAAGTTCGCTGTAGTATATTTTATTCGTACTAAATTTGAAGCTTTTGATAAATTCGTTGAGTATACGAATTGGGCTAAGAAGTAGACAGGCAATAAGCTGAAGCAAATTCGCACAAATTGTGGAGGTGAGTACATTTTCAATGGATTCAAAGCTTATTGTACTGATCGAGGTATCATCATCTCAACAACCGACCTTTGTTCGAAGATCTGTTGAACATTGACAAGAGCTTGATCGTTATACCTCTCAAGCAGTCATCAGTTATGATGAACCTGCCTCAGTAGTAGAAGCACTGTGGCATTTGAATGCAAATAACTGGCATACTGCCATGCATGTTGAGTATAATCCACTAATGAAGAACAAGACCTGGCGTCTTGTCGAAGCTTCTCCTAATGCAAAGATCATTGCACTAAGTGGATCTTCAAGTTGAAGCTGAACAGATGTTGTCGAATGAAAAGCTCAACTAGTCGTCAAAGGATATGAACTAACCTACAGGATTGACTACATTGAGACTTTCAGTCCAGTCATAAGACTTCAATCGATTAGATCTTTACTCGCTATTATCGCACGTTTTGTTTCTTTAGCTCCCTCTCAAAGCGTGATAGTTGGATGACTCCAAGACTGCTCCTCTGTTTCTCAAACAGACCTTTGTCTAAGGCCTTTGTGAAAATGTCAACAACCATCTCCTTCGTTCCAATGAAAGTAGTCTGCAGCATCTTCTTCCTAATCAGATCCCTTATCAAGTGGTACTTGATTGTGATGTGTTTCGCCCTTGAGTGAAGCACATGATCATTTGTCAGATGTATTGTGGATGTATTGTCCATCTGCAAAACCAGAGGTTCATTTCTCATTTCACCTAGTTCATCAAGGAAATGTTGGAGCCAAATGATTTCATTGGCCATCTTTGCTGCTGCTACGTACTCTGCTTCATAGGATGACTGAGCCACAATGGTCTGCTTCTTGCTAACCCAGAGAATTGCTGCTCCTAACGCGATGGTGCATCCTCCTGAGACACTTTTGCAATCGTCCTTGAGAGATGCCCAGCTTGCATCACTGTAGGAAAGCATCTGGAACCCTGCATCACGAGAATAACACAATCCAAAAAGTTAATTTTCATCAGTATCCATTTGCTTGCCAACTGAAAAAAAAAATTCGTTCAATTAATACATTCATTACGGATATAATAGTTACTGAACCAAGCAATGTCTACAAAAAACCAATTTACAGACCATACATGCTTTTATTTACCAATTATACCAATGAATCAGCAAGTGGATCGTTTACGCAATAAAATTGAAATTAACCATCAATCCAACGTAAATCTGCTATCAACTTGTTAACTTAGATGATACTACAAAAAATAATTATCAGTTCTTTTAAAATTGAAAAACCCATGTCGAGAAAGAAATCCACAAGTAAACAAAACTTCAAATGTAAAAACTGGCCTTTCCCAACCCCACCTTACCTACCACTTGCATGCCTAACTCCAAGTTTTCAAAAATAACTTGAGCTACGGGCCACCTACCCCCCCCGTTCTTCTTTCCAAACACCTCTCCTTGGGCCCACCAATCGGTCATTTGGGGCCTCCATCACGGCCCACCCGCGCCTTCTCATCCTGCTCAAGCAGCAAGCAACATATGAGGAATCCGCGTGCACACGAGAGAGAGAGAGAGAGAGAGAGAGAGAGAGAGAGAGAGAGAGAGAGAGAGAGAGAGAGAGAGAGAGAGAGAGAGAGAGAGAGAGAGAGAGAGAGAGAGAGAGAGAGAGAGAGAGAGAGAGAGAGAGTCGGGTGGGGATGGATCAGCGCCCACTCTCCCCACCATTTCAAGCTTTCAATGCAGGTTTATGAGTGTTTTGGGAGGACGGTTGCCCACAGATTTTCCAGCACATTTATGTGGTTTCTATTCTCAGCTTTTCAAGCTTTAAATGCAGGAAGCAGCAAGGCACAAAGCATCTGTTGTTTCTGTACAGATCACTTTGCTTTGCCAGCGATTTACAGTTTGCTTTTGCTTTTATTTACAAGTTTCTAGTATAAGCAAAGTTTCAAAGCAAGATTTCCAGGGTTTGCCCACACTATGGCTGAAAAACAGAGGTTATGCTGCCAAATTTTTTTCAGAACTTTAGTTTGTAGGTTATTACAACTATTTTATCCAATAGTCATCTAATTTGAATCCAACCATCTCCAGAATGGCTTTACAGGCTCCTAACACTGCAAACAACTATTAGTTTGCCAAAAAATGAAACATAAGCCTATGATTCCATAGTACGCAACCATGCAAACCTGTCAAACATCACCAACACTCAACAACCAACAAATTAGAGTATTTTTGCTTCTATTCCAGCCTATTCCCACCGTTTAAAAACCAAACCGGCTTCCAAACAAGCAATAGACAGTATTAAAAATACAGTAATCCTTCATAAGAAGAATAAGAGACTGTAAGAAAAAATCCAGCAACCAATAAAGTAATTTGTTGCTCTCACAAGGATGCTAACCACAGAGTAATCGGCAACAACAGAATTGACACAGAATTCCTTTCAAGAAACCAATTCGAAAAGCACAAAAACCAACCAATTATGAGCCTGGTAGTGCACTTACCACACAATCGATTGCAATTCAAAAATTATTTCCAACGGGAAGAAAATTCCACAATTCCACCATTTTGTTGCTTACTCTTTTGGATTCTTGAGAAAACGTTGAGATTTCCACTCAACACTTTCAATGGTAAATCCTGCTTAGACTGGCTCTGATACCAATATAAAGAGGAGGAAGTAATATAAAGTCTGTGAAAAATTGTCAACTAGTAGTATTTTCCTAACTTGAGATTTTGTAGGCCTATGGCCAAATAAAAGTTAGAGATAGGTTCATACATGTATGTAGAGGCCCAAAGTATGTGTACACTACTTTTGAGGTCACATTAATTAGAGGAGGTCGAGTGTGGAGCTCTTCTATTGGCTCATAATTTGGTGCATTCCTATTTGACCAAATTTCTAGGTATATGGGTGAATCCTATTGGACCCCAATTTTAGCCTATCATAAGACAAGTGGCCAAGAGGCACTATGGCTGCTATAAATAGCCATCTCCACGAGTATGTACACATCTCATTTTCATTCTATTGAATGAATGTTATGCTCTTTGAAGATCCATCTTCTTCTCTCTCACTTTTTTGTTCATATCTTGCATTCTAGCCACTAGAATTGTGATTTCTTTGTTGCTATGGCTTCACACGTGTGAAATGCAGGTTGTAGGCTCTGAAGTACGGACAGGGACAGCAAGTTTCTGTTTGTGGAAGCTTATGATCAGATTTTGATGTTTAGTTGATGTTTAGTATGCTTAACATCACAATTTCTATCATTTTTTCAATCTAGATGTGCATAACTTCCATGGCCAAGATCTTTATGAAACTTTAGCATCTTTTGGATCTGAGTTTTTCACATGGTATCAGAGCATTAGGCGGCCAAATGTGCAGGTTTTGCCAGATTTAGAAGAGATTTGTGGGCGAGTTTGCTTTTGTAGCATTCCAATCAAGTTTCTAGCTAAAAATCTTGTTGATTTATGTGTAGAAATTGGATCTTTGTGATCAAAACATCATTTGTATGCATTTCAATTGAAGTAGGGCGAATTCCCTCTATACTTATCAGAATAAGGAGACAAAAATTGTTTTGGAAAGAGGGAGATGCAAGATCCAACAAGATCCTATTAGTTTTCCATTCTAGCATATAGTTTTTTGATTCAATTTCTTGCTTCTTCATGTCAAAAACTTCAAAATTGATGTAACCCTCTGATTTTCAGTTTGCTGAATGATTCAAGAGTGTATTTCAATCTTAGGAGTGAGGGAAAAGCAAGTATATTGAGGTTTGGTCTTGGTTTGATCAAGAAATCATAAAACTAGTGGCTAAAATTGAGGAAAAAGTGAGGAAAAGAGAGAAAAAGTAAGGTTTTAGGTTCCAAATCTTTGTGATTTCTTCTTGTGTTTCATTTGTTGATTCAAGAGAGTGCTTAGTGCATTGGAACAGGTCAAAGATCAGAGATCAATCATTGCAACATGGCTACAAATGGAGGCTACATGTTGGAAAGCAATGATAGGCTTACCTCCCTCAACTATTCTACTTGGAAAGTAAGGATGGAGTCTTTGCTTGAGATGAATGAGTTGATGGATATTGTTGTAGGTGTGGAGGAGAGACCTTTGGCACCTCAAGAACAATTGAGGTATGACAAGAGGGCAAAGAAAGCCCTTCACATGATCAAGATTAATGTGACAAATGAGCTTATCAAAGAGGTTGGTAAGTGCACATCATCTAGTGAAGCTTGGGAAGCCTTGAAGAAGGTTTATGAATCCAAGTCTACTTCTAGAGTGTTGACTTTAAGAAGGCAAATCTTTTCTTGTATGCAAAAGAAGAGTGAGAGTGGACATGCTTTTGTTTTGAGAGTTAAAGCATTGAATGATGAGTTAGCATGCATTAATGATGGCATAAATAATGAGGAGCTTGTTCAAGTGATTCTCAATGGCTTGTTGGATGATCATGCTAATCTTGTTCAAAGTTATGCTATCCAAAAATGTTTACCAAGTGTTGGAGACTTGCAAGAGGTCTTGTTGGCTGAAGAATTCAGGTTGCAAGCAAGAGTGGGAGCATCTTCTACATCTCAAGGAGGAGAAGAGGAGGCAATGTTCTCTAAAGGCAAGTTCAAGGGCAAAGGTAAAAGCAATTGGTCTAAAGGGCAAGACCAAGGTGAGCACTCTACTTTTGGCAAAAAGAAGGATAGATCTAAGCTAAAATGTTTCTATTGTGGAGTCAAAGGGCATTTTGCTAGTGATTGTTTCAAGAAAAAGAGGGATCAAGGGGAAAAGCAAACCAATCTAACTATTGATGAGGGTGGGGATGAGCTTCTTTCAAATGATGCTTTTGTTATGTCATCTTGCTTGTTGGCTAATCATGGAGACATTGATCCTTGGTGGATTGATAGTGGAGCCACTTCTCATATGACATATCATAAAGAGTATTTTTCATCTTTAATGGCATTTGATGGTGATAGGAAGGTAATCTATACCGCAAATGATGGTGAGTGTACAATCAAGGGGATTGGCACAATTCCTATTTCACTTTCTACAAATAGGAATATAGAATTGAAAGATGTTTTGCTCATTCCATCCATTACCAAGAACTTACTTAGTGTAAGCCAAATGCTTGACAAAGGATTCAAAGTTGAGTTTGATGGTGATGCTTGCTTGATCAAAAAGGGGTGTAGTATCATTGCAAAAGGGAAAAGGCAAGGGAAATTGTTCAAGCTTGATGCATGTGTTGTTGCTAACCAAGTTGGATGCATGGCAAATGAACAAATGTCAATTCAAGAGGTATGGCATAAAAGGATGGGACATCTCAACTACAAGGCCTTGGAGGTAATAGCCAAAAAGGAGGTAGTAAGGGGACTTCCCAAGTCTCTTACTTGCTTGAATCATGTTTGTGAAGAATGTGCTTTGTCTAAATCACATAGATTGCCATATACTAGATCTATATCTAGATCTAAGATGCCTTTTTCTCTCTTGCATTCAGATATTCATGGTGTTACTACAATTAGCAATGGAGGTGCTAAGATGTATGTAACTTTCATTGATGATTTTAGTAGATTTTGTTGGGTTTATCTACTAAAGAGCAAGGATGAGGTGTTTGATGTGTTTGTCAAGTTCAAAGTTGCTATTGAGACTCAATTTACAACCAAAATCAAATGCTTGAGGAGCGACAATGGTGGTGAATACATTTCTAACAAATTCAAAGCCTTTTGTGATGAGCATGGGACCAAGAGGGAGTACACATGTCCAAGAACACCACAACAAAATGGAGTGGCCGAGAGGAAGAATAGAACCTTGTGTGAGAGTGCAAAGGCAATGAGATTGAATGCTAATCTTCCTAAACCTTTTTGGAGTGATGCTTTGTTGTGTGCAAATTTCCTTTGCAATAGATGGCCAAGTGTTGTATTGGAAGGAAAAACCCCTTTTGAAGCTTTGTTTGGTACGAAGCCTAATGTCAAGTTTCTAAGAACTTTTGGATGCATTTGCTACTTCAACATTACTCTTGATGATAGAACTAAGGAGGATCCATCTTCAAGAAAGGGCATTTTTGTTGGTTATAGTGAAGTAAGCAAAGCATATAGGATTTATGTTCCTTCAATCAAGAAAGTGTTCACAAGTAGGGATGTCATTTTTGATGAAAGTAACATTCCAAAAGTTGTTTCAAGTGATGATGGTGTTGTTGCAACTAATGTGCTTGATGACAATGGAGTTGATGACACATTGGATGTGGATGTTGAAGAAGCCTCTTCAAGTCAAATTCCAAGGAGAACTCCAAGGCATAAAGTGAAACCCTCAAGGCTCACTTATGATGGCAAAGGTAAGCAAGTGGTGGATGGATCCAACTATGCTTTCCTAACTTCTTTTGATGTACCTTCATGTGTAGATGAAGCAAGGCAAAAAGAGGAATGGATCCAAGCAATGGATCTTGAGTTTGAAGCACTTATGAAGAACAACACATGGAGATTGGTGGAGCTTCCAAAGGGCAAAAGTGCAATTGGATGCAAATGGATCTTCAAGGTAAAGACAAATCAAGATGGATCTATCAACAAGTTGAAGGCAAGGTTGGTGGCTAAAGGTTATGCTCAAGAGCATGGCATTGACTATGAGGAAACCTTTGCACCCGTGGCAAAGATGGTGAGCATAAGAGTAATCATTTCCCTTGCAACTCTTTATGGATGGGATCTTTGGCAATTAGACATTTCTAATGCTTTCTTGAATGGTGATCTTGAAGAGGAAGTCTACATGGAGCAACCCGAGAGCTATGTTTCTCATAGCAAGCCTAATCATGTGTGTTTTCTACAAAAAAGTTTGTATGGTCTTAAGCAAGCACCAAGGAGTTGGTATGCTAGGCTTAACTCTTTTCTACTTTCTCAAAACTTCACTATGAGTGAGTATGATCATTCACTTTACTTTAGAATTAGTGCTAATGATGTTACAATCCTTCTAATTTATGTGGATGACATTATTTTAAGTGGAGGGAACAAGGAAGATATAGAAGATATCAAGAAAGCACTAAAAAAGGAATTTGAAGTGCATGATCTTGGTCTTTTGAGCTATATCTTAGGAATAGAAGTAATTAGAACTTCTCAAATCACTTTTATTTCACAAGAGAAGTATGCTATTTCTATTCTCAATAGATTTCATATGGTAGATGCAAATCCTATTGATACACCTATGGAATCACATGTAAAGCTAACTATAAGAGGTAATGAAAGATCCTTCGAGGACATTACTCTCTATAGGAAGCTAATAGGTTCTCTTATATATCTAACCATCACAAGACCTGATTTATCTTATTGTGTTGGTAGATTAAGCCAATTCATGCAAGATCCTAGCATAGAACATTGGAAACTAGGAAAGAGGATCTTGAGATACATCTCGGGAACAAAAGATTTTGGCATTGTTTATAGAGGCTCATCACCTAACTTATTTGGTTTTTCAGATTCAGATTTTGCAGGAGACCTTATGGATAGAAAATCCATAAATGCACATGCTATTTTCATAGGTGATGGAGCTATCTCATGGATGTCGAAGAAACAAGCAACTATATCACTTTCTTCTAGTGAGGCCGAGTACAAAGCTTTGACATCATGCACAAAGGAGATGGTGTGGATCAAGAGGATGATTATGGAGCTTCATTTGCTGGATTTTTCAGAGAGTCCAATCATCTTTTGTGACAACCTTTCAGCCCAAAGTCTAGCAAGCAATCCGGTTTTCCATGCAAGGAGCAAACATATCGAGGTGGCTTACCATTTTGTGAGAGAACAAGTGTTGGCAAAAGAGATCAAGCTTGAACATGTCCCATCAAAGGAATGTGTGGCTGATATCTTTACCAAAGCATTGGGAAAGGACTTATTTTTCAAGCATAGAACAAGTCTTGGTGTACTTTCTAAATCTATGCTAAAACTAGTTGAAGAGGGAGTGTGAAAAATTGTCAACTAGTAGTATTTTCCTAACTTGAGATTTTGTAGGCCTATGGCCAAATAAAAGTTAGAGATAGGTTCATACATGTATGTAGAGGCCCAAAGTATGTGTACACTACTTTTGAGGTCACATTAATTAGAGGAGGTCGAGTGTGGAGCTCTTCTATTGGCTCATAATTTGGTGCATTCCTATTTGACCAAATTTCTAGGTATATGGGTGAATCCTATTGGACCCCAATTTTAGCCTATCATAAGACAAGTGGCCAAGAGGCACTATGGCTGCTATAAATAGCCATCTCCACGAGTATGTACACATCTCATTTTCATTCTATTGAATGAATGTTATGCTCTTTGAAGATCCATCTTCTTCTCTCTCACTTTTTTGTTCATATCTTGCATTCTAGCCACTAGAATTGTGATTTCTTTGTTGCTATGGCTTCACACGTGTGAAATGCAGGTTGTAGGCTCTGAAGTACGGACAGGGACAGCAAGTTTCTGTTTGTGGAAGCTTATGATCAGATTTTGATGTTTAGTTGATGTTTAGTATGCTTAACATCACAATTTCTATCATTTTTTCAATCTAGATGTGCATAACTTCCATGGCCAAGATCTTTATGAAACTTTAGCATCTTTTGGATCTGAGTTTTTCACAAAGTCCTCACAACAGGATTCTAGTCTAAGCATACCATACAAAGCAACAACACATGGGAACCGGTGGAGGTTAAACCAATCCAACTAAACCTAGATCGTACGGATCTAGCCCCCAAGCTATGGATCAATCAGAGTCATGGAAAGAGGAGTCACACCAGCAGCATGTAACTACTCATCACAAATCAAGCATCCACTAGTGAGAGCCCAGCAGGTATACTTATACCCTCCAAGGCCCATGCACCACTAGTAGTGCACTGTGACACCTCACTGGACACCTCTGCAGCCTATCTGGGCCATGTCATCCAGTTTCCTAATGACTCACTGATAGACCTATACCAACTCCACTACCATGTGTTTAGGCCTACAACCATTAATTATGACCATGTACACATAAGGGCCCCAATTTCCTTATAGTCACAATTAACTTACGGGTTGTTGGTCTACGGGTCCCTAGTGTGGACACGCTACTCGAGACCAGTCATGGGCATGACATATACTATGAGGATGGAAAAAAGGCCAAGGAGTCTGAGACACCTACTTCAGGAGGGTTTCAGCCTTGGGGGAAAAGAAAGTTTAAAAAATGGAAGGGTCAATCCTCACAAGAGCAAATTCAGAGTGCGAAAAAGAGTAAAGGTGCAGGCGCCTCAAAAGGCAAAGGGTGGTATGGGATGTCCAATGCTCAAGGGGGCCAACACTTTTCTACGCTATAACCGCAAGACTTGGAGCAGAAAAAGAAAGAGAACCTTTGCTTTGGATTTCTAGGGCGGCATAGGTGGAAGGAGTGTTCTCGCAATCCCTCATGGACCACCTACAGTTTGCAAGTTGAGGAGGCAGATCCTATGAAAATTGAGGAATTGAGACAAGAAGAACCTCCTGATGTTCCACAGTTAATAAATGTGCCGGTAATTCGGAAGGTGGACTCAGTTCTTTTGCCACAGTTGTCAAAAGCGACACAACACGGGTATCAGTTTCCTTGCACTTCTTTGATTGTTATGCGTGGATAGCTGTGTGGTAGAGATGTTTTGATTCTATTTGACACTGGGTCCTCACATAACGTCATTAACTCCGCTTTGATTAAACGGTTGAGAGTGAGCACACAACCATCCCTATACCAGTACACAGTCGAAATGGCTGATGGAAAGGGTGCAAAAGTGTGGGATGCCAGGGTTGTGGGTACGCCTCTAACTATTCAGAACTATACTGAGGAGTTAGATTTTGAGATTACCCGTTTGGCTCGCTTTGATGTGGTGCTTGGAATTTGTTGGCATGTGGCTTAGAAACCCTACATCGCTTGGGATACTCATGTGTATGAGTTCCAGCACAATGGTAGGATTCACTCCCTACATGGAGAGCCTGATATGCCTCCAGGACCTTTGATCACGGCAATGCAGTTGCGTAAGGTTCAATGTAAGTGCATGTATGTTTGTTTCTTGTATGATATGTCTATTTCTGCTAATGAGTCTGATGTATGTGAAGAACAAACTAATCTTACTAAGAACCTAAATCGCCAAATTAGGGAGGAATTTCTAGATGTTCCATCTATTTTACCCCCTAAGAGAAATGTGGAGCATAGAATTGAGTTAATTCCTGGATCATCTCATGTTAATAGACCACCTTATAGAATGAGTTTGAAAGAGGAGGAAGAGGTCAGAAGCATGATTGAGGACTATCTTGCCAAGGGGCAAGTAAGACCTAGCTTCTCCCCCTTTGCCTCTTTGATCATTCTGGTAAAAAAGAAGGATGGGTCTTGGAGAATGTGTGTGGACTATCGAAGCTTGAACAAGATTACTGTTAAGCATTGATATCCTATGCCACGTATAGATGATCTTTTGGATGCCCTCCATGGTGATACAATGTTTAGCAAAATTGACCTAAAGAGTGGTTACCACTAGGTGAGAATTTGAGAAAAGGATGTGCATAAAACTGCCTTCTGGACTCATTTTGGACACTATGAATTTTTAGTTATGCCCTTTGGATTGACTAACGCCCCTGCAACATTTATGATGTTAATGAGCGATGTGTTTAGACCGTTTATGGACAGGTTTGTGGTTAATTTTGTTGATGACATACTTGTTTACAGTTGTGGTGATGCTATGCATGTTAATCACCTAAGAACTGTGTTATCAACTTTGAGGGAAAATACATTGTTCGCTAATGATAAAAAAGTGAATTGTTTAAAAAAGAAATAAAACCGGATCCGTAGAAAGTTGTTGTTCTTCTTGCCTGGCCTGTTCCTACAGACTTGATGACACTAAGAAGCTTTCTAGGGTTGGCTGTGTTTTATCGTAAAGGTGTGAAGAATTATTCACTTGTAGATGCACCGTTGACCGATATGTTATAGAAAAATAAATGGAAAGAGTGGACAGAACTTCAGCAACGAAGTTTCGATGCTTTGAACTGTGGCTGACTTTGTCACTTTAAAAATTGTTGACCCTCAAAAACCATTTGTCATAGAAACGGATGCAAGTGACATCGCTGTTGGGGCAGTTCTGATGCAAGAGGGTAGGCATGTGGCCTTTGAAAGCAAGAAGCTCAACCTTGCATAGAAGAATTATCCAACTCATGAGAAAGAGTTGTTTGCCATTATCCACGCTTTGAAGGCATGGAGGCATTATTTGTATGGTGCGAAATTCTATGTGTACACCGACCATAACACTTTGAGATATTTCTGCAACCAGCCAGACCTAAGAGGGTGACGAGCCAGGTGGGCTGAGTTAATGCATGAATTTCACATGGAAATTCGATACAAGAAAGGTGTCGAAAATCGTGTGGCTGATGCATTATCTCGGATATTGTATCAAATGTCTTTTGTGGTCATAGAAAATGACCTGATTGCTGAGATTAGATAGGCTCAGCAAGAGGATCCTCATTGTCAAGGAATTGTGAGGGAGGCAAATCTTGCGCAAGTAGAATCTCAAGATGAGAGTTCTGGTCTCTTGATTCACACTTACCTTAAATATACCATAGAAGATGGTATGATAAGGAGAAATGGCAAACTTCTCATTCCAGGTTGTGAGGAGCTACGTAGGAAGATTGTCCATTTGTGTCATGATAGCCCTAGTGCAGGTCATCCTGGTGTGGATAAGACCTATGAGTTGATCTTACGTAACTTCTGGTGGCCCAAGCTTAAAAAAGATTGATGCGGTTGGAGTAGGTAATTTGTTTATCGAGCATGTATTCAGACTTTATGGATTACCAATATATATAGTGTCTGACAGGGATACTCGATTCATTGGAAACTTTTGGACTGCAGTTATGGCCAAACGAGAAGTCCAATTGAGAATGAGCAGTACGGAGCATCCTGAAACGGATGGCCAAATTGAGAGAGTCAACCAAACCTTAGAGGATAGGCTTAGGGCATTTGTTGGGGATAAGCAAACTCAGTGGGAGAAGTACTTGCCACTGTTGGAGTTTGCTTACAATGACAAGAAAATGTGAGTACTAAGATGAGTCCTTTCGAGCTTAACTATGGATTTAGGCCAGCGCTTACGTCATTAAAAAAATCTTTGCCTCTGGATATGTACAACTCCAAATCCTTCAAGGTGATATCCTCGACACTGTGGTCAATGGGAGCAGACTGAGAAAGTACAATACATCATGTTTTTATCTTGATATGTATTAGTTGTTTTCTTTCCTACTGTTCTTCTTTATTTTTTTATATTGCCTGCCTGCCATTTCGACAAATGTTTTGTTGTGCTTTCTGGTTCAAACCATCAAGATGCTATTAGATTAGGTATACCAACAGTCTTCTTTGAGAAAACCACAAAAGCCATTAGTTTCAGAAGATTTATCTCATACCATCTCAGATAGAATTCGCTTGACCCCGTTTTTACAGTGCATGATTCATTTTTTGCCTCCATAAATTTTGTTTCTAAGACAAACTTTCTAGAAATAGAAAAAGTTAGTTTTTTCATCAGATATCCACTACCAAAATTTGCATACAATTCATTGAAGCTTAAAATAATCCCCACGATTTCTCTTGATCTCCGTGAATTCTGATCATTGACAAATTTTTGCATTGTCAGACATTTTTTCCTATTTTGACATAATTCTCTCCACGAATTCATTTTAGATTTCTACACTCGAGTTCATGCCAAAATTTTTCAAAATTTTCAAACTTACCAAAGCAATCTAAAATCATTGCTATTATGGCCTCCCATGATTCCTTGCTCTCTCTACATCGCCGTATATCCCCATAGGCCTTATTCAGGGGACATTTTTATGATTTGTATCAAGAATCACGCCGAGCAGCTCATCCTGGCCAAAGATATCCTCACAACCCTTGGATTTGATCTGACTCACTTCTGTGACCAGCAGAGGAAGAGCCTGATCCGAGCAGCCTACTCCACCTATTTGGATGAATTCCAGACTTTTAAGCTTACATCTAAGAGTGGCAGCTATACAATCATCAGTGTCTCTCTTCAACATCTCCAGAGCATTGGCTTCCCTAATCTCGGAGAGACAATCCATGGCAAGGGCACTAGCTATGATGCCAAGTATTTTACAAAGTTTCTGATAGAGCATGGCAAAACTATTGCCCAAACCAATGACGGGATCGCCATACGTCTCATCACATATCCCTATCTCCGGGCCGCCTCAGAACTCCTCATCACCATAGTCGAAGTGCATACTGCCAAGACAGATTGCTTACCATTGAGCGACCTCTTCTCTTTGACCCTCACCATGGAAGATCCCACTCAAAACTACAAGTGGGCTAAGAAGGTAGCAGAAAACCTATGTGGGGCCTTGACAGCCAGAAAACCAACTACCAAGTGTGGATATCACCTCCACATGTTGGTCACCAAATTGTTGGAGTCTAGGGTGGCTGCTGCCATCAAGGAGCTTGATGATCTCTATCCAAGCACTAAGAAGCGAGTTAGCTCCCAACCGATAGCAGAACCAGTTTCACCAGCCCCATCCACTAAGAAGCAGAAAGAGAAGACGATCAGCACAGAGGCTGATGTCCCTCATGACATTTTATCCAATGACATTGGGACTGAGTATGCTGAATCCGGAGGGAGCCTTAAACCCTCTCAAGTCCCAAAGGAGGTCCTAGCACAGCAGGAGGCCTTACTCCACCAGGCCCAACAACACAGACAAGCAGTAGCGACATCAACAGGTAGCTCAGTGGCGGTAGGCACTTCTGGTTCTGATCCTATGGGCGTGGTTCCTTCCACACAGGCACCCTCCACAACCCCAACTCCCTCACTTGCTCTCACACTTCCACCACCACCTCCACCATTTACTACCACCTCCACACCGTCACTCACTCTCAACATGGGCTTCAATTCCACACTTCCAAAAAAGCCCTCACTTGTACAAATCTCCATCCTACTTGACTCTACAGTCAACGTAGATGATTTTGCATTACAGTTACTAACCGGACTTCCATCAACCACCGTCACCACTAACCCAATCCACACATCTCCGCCATGCAGTATCTCCCCACCTCTTTCACCCATCATCCCTCAATCACCTCCACCTATCTTTCATTCATCTTCATCTAACCATGTTCATGATTTTCTACCCTTTAACCCAATGCCATATCCTAACTATACACGCACCCTCCCTGACATTCGCCCTTGGGAGCAGTTATCCCTTGTAGCCCAAAAGTAGTTTGGTTGGTGAATGAGCTCCAATACAATCTATTCGGCACCCGAGGGAACCTTCAAAAAGAAAAAGAAAGACTGGAAGTGGAAAACAAGCAATAGTAGTTGCAGATTTAAAATCTCACCAATTATAATCAGCAATAGTAGCAGATGCTCCTCCACCTCTAGAACTAGCTCCAAGTGAACGTATCCAACATGCATAATACCATCAATAACCTCAAAGCAGAAAGGGATGAGGCTGTAACAGATGCACAAGCCGCATGTTCCGCTATGAAGGAATAGTTGGAATTGGTGGACTTCAATGACTTCGCACTACCAGCTATTCCTGAGGGAACTCCCATTCCATTATCAAACGTTGGCCCAAAAGTTGAAAGCCACGATGGAGCAACACACATAATTACAACAATCATACCTTGCTTCTGTCGAGGCCCTGAGCCAGCACATTGCCACCTTGGAAAAATGGTTAAAGACAGCTGTCTAGTCGACATCGTCTGTTCATGCATAGCACGCCTAGTTCCATGATTCCGGGCACCACTTTGATTGACCAAATAGTGGAGATGGAGCAGGATTCCAACAGCCTCCTCTTGCTACTCAAGGCTCCTCCTTTCAAGGCCAACCCCTAGGGCAAAGAGCTCAAGCACCAACCAATCCATCAAGCTCTGGTGGTACCAGCTGTTGAATTTCACACGTGTGGATTGTCCACAACATGTACTTGTGATCTCCTAAGGTGTGTAAATGCACCAAGATTAAGATTAGATTGAGATTCAAGATCAATCTTAGATCCTATGGCAAAAACACACTACTACATGCATTCAAACACTTCCAACTCTCACTCACACGTGTGGGAAGTATTCAAAAAATAATCTAAGTAAAAACAAGCTGCTCTCCTTGGGTAGAGAGAGAAAAAGCATCATGAGCTCTCGGGTAGAGAAAGAAAGCTAGAAATCCAATAACTCACAAAATCCATAAAATCACTAAATCAATTAGCTTCAAAATGAGGAGTACAATGATACTAGTAGATCCACGAGCTACCACTATGCCTAACTATGATTGGACCATACTTTGTCACCTCTTGATCCTATTGGACCATTGATCCATGCACCTCTTAATTCTATTGGACTATATTCAAGCACACCTCAATTTTCTATTGGACCTCACAAGGTTCCACCTCTAAATCCTATTGGACCTCTTGAAATTCATCAAACAAAAGCATTACACTTGTCTACACTCTAATTGGCACGTGTTTAGCCTCTTACTCTATTTTGGCTCAATAGTGGCATTACAAGTGGAAATGCATAATTTGCCATCTATGCCAAATTTATCCTATCAACATCCTACACCTAGATGCTTGATGTAAAAAACATAAGACCTCTATATCTAACATAGATAATCTTTTTCAATTCTTCACACCAGCTCCAACCATCATCTTTTTCCTTCCACTGCTTCTGATCCTCTCGACGCCACTAACCCCCCATTTATTCCACGTCACTTTTCTCCTTAGTCACAAAGAATTGCTGAAGCTAACCCCTTGCCTCCCCTCTCTCCTGACCCTGATTCCCGAATTCAACATGAGATTGCCTCTGAAGCACCAACATCCGACACAAAATCACGCCCATAGAACCAAGCAAGGAGTTGCGTGCCTCTCAAGAGTTTGCCAAGAAATATCCAACGACAAAAGAGCGAGGTGGCTACATATTGCCAGATTTGGACCATAGTCAAACACATAAAAAAGCTATCAAACTCCTGGATCCGCAACCTCTCTAGCGCCATCAGCTCTTCCTACAAAGTAAGACCTCGATGGCATGGTATATTGAAGCTCCCTCCTATATGCACACAAAACCTTATTACTATCCAGTAGCGAGGCGAGAATCGTTTCCTACCACCAAGGCCAAGAATAGGATATTTTGGCCCTAGCTCACAGGCATCGATACCGGCAACTTAGCGAAGACATGGTCACCAACTGCCATGTATTCTACCAGAAGCACCATGGCAACCCTGATTGTGACGGTAGATATTTTGTGGACAATTGCGGCCTGGTAGCCTTTCTACTTAGAATTTGCTTCGAACAGGAAGACAGATCATGCTACAGATCATGATTATTAATCGGACAGAGGAACTATTCCTCTGTCTAATTAATAATCATGAGGAGGTAGCTTATACTGCAACTCCTACTAACTAAAAAACTTATATACCGAAACAACGTACTGGTCAACAATACACTATTTTGCGAAGGGGCGAAACACGAGATTCCACTCCAACCAGAGTAAGCGGTTCGTGCTACAATTGCGGAGCCCCGGGTCACTATTCGCCTGATTGCCCTGAATCCAGGAGATCAGCAGGATATGTGTTGCTCTACGCTAAATGTAAAGGCGAAGGGCATGTCACTGCTTAATGTCCTCAGCCACAACAGCCACGGTCTAAACCAAGGTTTGTAAACTCGCCTAGGGAAGACGACCCTCGGTCATCTAAGACTAACACTGGCATGATAGTTCAGAGGATAGAAGTAGAGTCTGAATTATTTGATCAAGACCATCAATGGCCAGATTTAGAGAAAAAGATAAATAAAAGTAATTACAAGAAGTAGTAAAGCTTCTTCAACTCTTAAAGATAAGAAGCAAACTAAGACAAAAATTGCGAAAACCGCGACTATGATGTTGATATTAGTTCAGAAGTTAAGAAGCTTTTAGGCGAAGAAACTAAACAAGTTAAAAAAGTGACATTTTCAGATCCAGTTATAAGTAACGAGATACCCAGAGATCTGTCGCCACTTAAAAACCGTTCTTATAATATTGTAGAAGACCTTGTTTCCAGAATGCCCAATATAACTTTTAAACAATTATTAGACGATAACCAATAATATAAGAAAGAAATTAAGCAATTTGCAAAATAAAAAGAGAAGAAAAGCAAAGTTACCAGTAGTCACCATAGGATTAGTTAATTACGGTGACGAAGGCCAACCAAAGATTCAGGTAGTAATTAATGGCTGCATCTTAGATAGTGTACCCATAGATTCCGGATCTAGTGTAAATATAATGACTGAAGAAACAGCATATGAATTAGGCATTCATCATAGAATAGCACCCACCTTAAGACATTTAAGATTAGCCGATGCAAATAGAAGATCACAAATGGGAGAACTGTCTCAGGTTACAGTTTATATTGGAGACCATAAGTTTCTTATGGATTTTATAATACTAAAAACTATGAGACAATCATCATATAGAGTGCTATTAGAACAATCATGGCTCTATCAGGCCGATGTTATAACCCACTTGAAGAAGAAGGAGATTACCTTCAGAGACCAGATGGAGACACCGATAGAAAAAAGTCATAAAAGAATTTACATATCATGGGAAAAAAATAAGTACAAAGGTGAGACACCTACATCTTCCTAAAGCTATACTTTGGAGGAAGGACATCAGTCAGTAGGAACTGAGGAAGGGGAAAGGTTTGTCACACTAAGTATACTTGCATACAATAATAGAGTAGAATACGTAGATAGAGGAGATTGTGGAGTTCTAGAGATTAGTGCGATCATAGGAGATCAGACTATAGATAGAATACTAATAGACTCAAGATTCAGTATCAATTTAGTAATGAAAACAATGGTTAAAGAATTAGGATTAGAAAACCAGATACAGCCTATCACTTATCATGAAACCCATTTAGCAGATGCAACTAAATGTAAACCAGTAGGCGAGCTAAAAGGTATTAACGTAATTATAGAGACAGAGACGTTTGATGCAGGAAGAGCAACGACGAGAAATGATGAAAGCTAGACGTCAAAATACTGACGATCAGGCACTTGCGACATGCCAAAAACAAGACAAGGGCAAGGGCAAGAAGAAGTCTGAACAACAATTTGCCAAGTCTCAGGAGGACGAGGGATCTTCCAATAAAACTAAGAAGAAAAGAAAAGTGCTTCCATTGTGGTAAAAAGGGCCATTGGAAGAGTGAATGTTGCAAATTCTTGGCGGAACAAGGCAAGGGGAAACCAAAGCAAGCAGGTAAACTTGTCGATGAGGGTGAGATTGAAGACTCTAGTACCTTCATATCTGCATTGTCATCTAATCAAGATGATCAAGCATGGTATATTGACTCGGGAGCCACAAGACACATGACATGTAACAAGAATGGGTTTAGTAGCTTGAAAGTGTTGGATAATGGAACATCCGTTTCACAAGCAAATGGTGAGATGTGCAAGATCAAGGGGATAGGCACCATTTCAATCCAACTACCAGATGGCAAAAGCAAGATGACCAGGGAGGTACTTTATGTACTAGGTTTGAAGAAAAATCTACTTTCTGTTGGAGTCATTACTGAACAAAAGTTGAAAGTAGAATTCGCCCATGATCATTGCTTTGTGAAGGATGTGAACCAAAAGTTCAAAGTTATTGTGGATGGAGTAAGAGACCCCAATACAAAATTGTACAGGTTGAATGCTACAATCAAGGGGCAACATGAACTTGTATCGTCCATTCCATCGCAAACTGAGTTGTGGCATAAGAGGCTTGGTCACTTGAACTTGGGAAGCCTCAGTTTGATGATAAAATTGGAGAAGGTAATAGGATTGCCTACCATAGAAGATCACTTGAAATCGATGTGCGAATCTTGTGTATATGGGAAGCAGCATCGAGAGAAGTTCAATAAAGAAAGTGTTGCAAGAGCAAAGAACATCTTGGATTTAATCCCCACAGATTTATGCGGGCCTATGAGGACCATGTCCTTAGGTAAAGCCTTCTATTTTATGTCCTTTACTGATGATATGTCACGTAAGACATGGATCTACTTCTTGAAGAAGAAATCAGATGCATTTGACAACTTCAAGAGCTTCAAAGCATTGGTCAAAAATCAGACAAGTAGGAAGATCAAAGTCCTAAGATCAGATAGTGGAGGTGAGTACAAGTCTAATGACTTCAATGATCTTTGTGATCAATGTGGGATTAAAAGACAATTTACGCAAGCTCATACTCCTGCTCTCAATGGTGTAGCTGAGCGCAAGAATCGTACAATTGTGGAAAGTGCCAGATCTATGCTAGCTGAGATGAAACTACAAAAGATTTTTGGTCAGAAGCATGCAGTACGGCAATCTATCTTCAAAATAGAAGTCCTACCATTGCCATACCAAAGATAACCCCTGAGGAAGCATTCACGAAGAAGAAGCCAAAGGTGAACCACTTGCGAATCTTTGGATGTAAGGCCTTTGTACACATTCCTAAGGAAGAGAGATGTAAACCTGATGTGAAAGCTATCAAGTGCATATTCCTAGGATATGATGATCATGTGAAGGGCTATAGATGTTTTGATCCAATGGAAAACAAAATCCATATAAGCCGTAATGTTATCTTTGATAAATCCAAGATGTATGAAGGCGAGGATGCTGAGAAGATAGACACATCCAATGGGAAAGATGGTATAGTGAGGATACCACCTTATGATAATCCATTTATTGACCTTCCGAGTGGTGAACATGAGGATACATCTCAAGATACTACTACTCAACCACAAGAGACATGTTGGAGAGGTAGGGACAAACCTTTTGGTGCAAGAAGGATTGAAGTTGCAGGTGACAAACGAAAGCAGAAGGATATACCATGGAATACATTTTCACCAGGAAGCCGATCACCTGACAGGAAGCTCCCTAAGTGGTTTGAGAGATTGTTGGAGAGCCGCAACATGGATGACTTTCCAGGATCATCTAGTCAGGGAGAGCTACAAAGATCAACAAGAGAGAAGACTCAACCTGAAAGGTATGAAGCAAATTATTCTCTCTTATCTAGCATTATTCAAAGCAAAGAACCTTCGACGTATGGTGAAGCGAATGATGATGACATTTGGGTCAAGGCCATGGGAGAGGAGATGGAGTCAATTGCCAAGCATAGCACATGGGAGGTAGTAATTAATGGCTGCATCTTAGATAGTGTACCCATAGATTCCGGATCTAGTGTAAATATAATGACTGAAAAAACAACATATGAATTAGGCATTCATCATAGAATAGCACCCACCTCAAGACATTTAAGATTAGCCGATGCAACTAGAAGATCACCAATAGGAGAACTGTCTCAGGTTACAGTTTATATTGGTGACCATAACTAAAAACTATGAGACAATCATCATATAGAGTGTTATTAGGACAACCATGGCTCTATCAGGCCGATGTTATAACCCACTCGAAGAAGAAGGAGATTACCTTCAGAGACCAGATGGAGACACCGATAGGAAAAAGTCATAAAAGAATTTCCATATCATGAGAAAAAAATAAGTACAAAGGTGAGATACCTACATCTTCCTAGAGCTATACTTTGGAGGAAGAAGGGCTTCAGTCAGTAGGGACTGAGGAAGGGGAAATGTTTGTCACACTAAGTATACTTGCATATAATAATAGAGTAGAATACGTAGATAGAGGAGATTGTGGAGTTCTAGAGATTAGTGCGATCATAGGAGATCAGACTATAGATAGAATACTAATAGACTCAAGATCCAGTATCAATTTAGTACAGCCTATCACTTATCATGAAATCCATTTAGCAGATGCAACTAAATGTAAACCAGTAGGCGAGCTAAAAGGTATTAACGTAATTATAGAGACAGAGACGTTTGTTATGAATTTCTTTGTCATAAATCTAGTAGATACGCCACCTTATTCAATATTATTTGGAGGACCATGGTTATATCAAGCAGATGCTATTATAAATTGGTCTACCAAACATATATTTTTTCCAAGTATTCTAACAGCCAGTCCAATAGGGGGTCACCTTTTGAGATGGGGTGAGGAGTTAGCTAGACCTGCTGAATCATAGATCAATTTCATAGAATGTTATGAGATTGACGAGGAAGAAAAAAGACCGACAACATCCGAGTCAAAAGAAGTTCTGGGTGGAACAAGAGCAAGCCTGACCGAATGGATGGTAGATAAAACCGATTATGTAGAAATAGAAATTAATAAAGGTAAGACTTTGAATCTATATAATCACCAATCGGACCAGGAACGTGAAGAGTATTTTTTGCTTCTTCAAAAATACCAAAACGTATTTGCTCGGTCAATGGATGATTTAATAGTAATATCAGTTAAATGGGACAAACATAGAATAGATCTTATTCAGGGAACAATACATGTTAGGCAGCGCCAATATAGATTGAATCCAGAGTACTCCTTATTAATAAAAGATGAATTTGATAGATGTCTTAGAGCGGGTATTATATATCATGTTCTAAGCAGCGAGTGGGTGTCACCAATAGTTATAGTACCTAAGAAGAAGACAGGCAAGATTAGAGTTTGCCAAGATTTTAGAGAACTAAATGCTGCTACAACAATGGATTATTATCCTCTGCCATATACACATACCATTCTTGACCAGGTAGCTGGTCACAAACATTATAGCTTTTTAAAAGGATTCTCAGGTTATAACCAAGTTTTTATAAAAGAGGAAGATAGATCCAAGACTACTTTCACCACTGATTGGGGGACGTACGCATATATGCGAATGCCCTTTGGTCTTTGTAATGCACCTGCCACATTCCAACGTATGATGACAAATATTTTTCAAAAAAATTTAAGAAAATTTTTAGAAATTTTTATGGATGACTTATGTGTCTATTCATCAACTAAAAACCATTTAGATGGAGACTATGTGCTTCTATATGATAACAAACACATGTTGTTTCTTGGAAAATTACATACCAAATGGATGGGACCGTATAAAGTCATAGAAGTTTTTAATAATGGATCACTAAAGTTAGCTGATCTCCAAGGACATTTACTTGAAACTCGAGTAAATGGTTCAACGGTGAAGCACTATTATTACTAATTTCCGGTGCATCATGTTTACTGAAAGTTGCGAAAATGCCGAAACCAGCGTGTACATTTTTGCGAAAATGCCGAAACACGACACCTTCGTTACATTTCTATAATTCTGCGAAAAACCCGACAGTATATTGGAATATGGTGTATTGAGTGAATTCACCATTTTTTATTTATTAGAAATACGAAAATTGCGACACGTACCTTCGCATTTTTACGGATTTTCTACCTTCCGACATCTTTGTATTTTTTGCATTTTTAACGAAGAAAATGAAAATCTTCGCTTTGACTTACTAAGTGAAGCATTCATGTATTTTGTTTATTTATTTATTTATTTTTGTTTTTAGGACTAGACACTTTATTATTGAGTATGTACCTTCAAAATGAAGGACACGCTTCCATTTAATATTAGTCTAATCCGTCGAAATACCATCAATACGCCTAAAACCTCAAACCCTTCAGTTGTTGTTGCTACCACTTTCCATCACTCTTGCTCTCCGATTTTTGAATTGTTGCGATCAAGTCTTTTCTACCATCGCTCGTTTACAACTGCAAGCACCATGGCGATTGTATTCAAAATGCACCCAAAGCCAGTGATACCAGTATTACAACCACTAGTTGTTCGAGCACGAATCGAAGGTCTTTTTTCAATTTAACCCATCAATAATTCTTACGGATTTATGTTATGAGCTGATCCGCAATTTGAGTGAAACAGAAGAAGGACATATTTCCACTATCGTCCGCAATCAAGAGATTGTTATTACAGAAGGATTTTATTGTCGTGCCGTATGATTGCCTATGGACGACAGTATGCTAGTTACTAAACCAGATTTCATCGCAGAGAGCAGAGTTTTTCAAGAAGAAGTTTATATTGAGAAACGGGGATATAAACTCTCTTACATTAGAGATCCCAATCTCAAAAGCTTCGTTTGATTTGCTCTTGCTTGTATCTTTGTACCAGAACAAGAGTACACCATCTCAAATTGACAGATTGCTTTCAAGCAATTCTGTAAATTAGTAAAAGTTAATTAGTTTTTCAAGATATTTCAAACAAAATTCTATCTCAGATAAGATCAGATCAGATTTGTAAAATCTCTATTACTTGAAAAATAATCAGATTTTTTATTCTTGAAAAATAAATTTTGATCAAGCAATGACACTTCTAAGAATAATAATCTCTCAGAATCTGAATCAAACTATAACAGAATTACTCAAAATTTTGACAGAGGCTAGATTTGGAAACTCATACCCTATAAATAGTATGGACGAAGGATTCCTAGACGAAGATTGACTTGGTGAAGATTCTTTAGTACTATTTTGAATAAGAATCTCTGATCTGGCTATTTTTTGACAAATATGAAAAAATTAACCTTCGTCAAATTCATAGAGAATAAATCTTACTTAGATAAGACTAGGATAGAACTGGCGAAGGTTATGATAGACAAGCAGTACAATTATTGCAGTTTGATGAGGATAAAAATAGGAATTTTTAAGGTCCTGGTAACAATAATGTTCATTGAACTCAAAAATTGTAGCTTACTATAAAAAATATTCTTAGAAATTTCAGCGAAATTTTCGGCGAATGTTACAAATGTAATACTGTTAGTTTTACTAAAAAAAGTTTTTTTCTGACAAAAATAGGTTAATATCACACGTGGCTTCTGTTTATTGTTTGTCAAACTCACTAATAGACCAAAATAGTAAGTCAGACTGACATAGACTTTGGCAAAGGTTTCAAGCAAAGGTTCTTCTGAAAAATTGATAATTATATAAAGGTGCTACACTATTCACAAACAATTATCAAACATTAGATAAACAGTCACTTTGACCTTCTATTTTTAGAATCAACATCTGTCGACCTAGCAGTAGATAGATCTGAATCACACCTATGCACAGTGAATTAGACGAAGTTTTTTTTTTCTGTATTTTTTAGGGTTTTTAGTGTTTTTTATTGTTTTTTGATGGTTTTGCAAATCTGCTGGGAAGGCATACTCGCCTTTCAAACTGAAGGTTTTGTGAGCAAAACCAAACCTAGGGAACGTTTCCTGAAATAGGATAAAATGTTATCAACTCTGATGACAATTTTGTATCCTTTCGACAAAATCTGACAAATTTGACCAATTTTTGTTGTTTTCTCTTATTTCTCATATCCAGATGGATCTTAAGAATGGTGATTTGAATAGCTTTCTCTGTTCAACAATCAGATTAAATTTTAAACAAGAAGATCCACTCAAATCAAGCAAAATCACTCCAAATCTAACCCTAAAATGCAATCTTAACACTATTCATGCCAAGACAAGATGCCTAGATACAAGCTAACCATCAACCAAACATGTTGTAAATTGAAAAATTGGGTAGTTCCCAGGCAACGGTGCCAAAATTGTAGAGGGTTTATTTCCTATTCTATCTTCAGCCCAAGATCCAAGTACTCAAGCATGAGGGAGATGAAGTTAGTTGTCACATGTAGGTTCGATCCCGTGAGAGCGATAGCATATCTCAGAATTCAGCATGTATGGAAGATCCACATCTAACTCTAACATCCATTAACACTAAGCATTAACACAACTGTTGGAAGTAAATCTGGTTTGTCTATGTTTGGCTAGATCTACTCACGATGTGGTGCAGTATAGAGAGGATCGTCTGCTTTCTAAGTTTCTACCAAGCTTCAGACGAAATGCAAAAATAGAAAAACAATGATGAAGCACTAAGGCTTACCCAACTAGTGCTCAAAATAGAAATGAAACTACTAAGATGACAAAAAGCAAAACCTTACTAAGGCTTACCCAACTAGCAAGGTGATTAACTAAATCCTAGATTAACACCCAAAGGGATTGAAAATAGATTGCGGCTAAACTAAATATCAATCAATTAGAAACATGCCACAATAAAAGAACCAATTAAAGGAGGCAAGAGGAGGCCCGAGCACCTTTCCTCAAGCTATGTACCTTCCAATGGGAACACAAGTGAAATAGCAAGATAATCTCAAAAATAGAGGACTTGATAGCTTAATCTCAAGAGTGTTATTTACAAGGCAAATACCTCTCCTTTTATGGCAAGGAGGATCGTCCATAAGTATCCACTAACTTATAGGACTAATCTATTTCTAGGACTTCTAACTTAGGATTTAGAACTTCAAAGTTTCTTAACTTAAGAAAATTTAAGATGAAATATTTTTAATCTTAAGTTTCCTAAGTCTAAGTTCTAAAACTAAGTTTAAGCTATTTTATTATTTTATGAGGTTCTACTCATGGGCTTACAAACACATGCCATGGCATAAGTTTATTAACAAACACTCACACGTGGTCTTACAAAACACATGCCACGGAGTTTTATTTTTCTCTTTTTTTATTTTTTCTGTGTTAGCGCAGATGCTAACATTATCCCCCTCCTTATTGGATTGGTGGTCCCACACCAATCGAAGGCTTTTCTTCTTGGATCTTCTGTGCTTCTTGGAGGCGAGACTGTTGCTGTTGAGAGTGGTAGAATTGGAGTGTCGATGCCCTCCATCGTTTTGCCACCATAGGTTTGTTCAGGAAGGGCATGGGTTTGTAATAATGGAGCATACCCTGTAGAAAAGTTATGGGTTTTTCATAGCTCCACCATATCAACGTGCAGGGCTAAATTAGAGTTAGAATTATAGTAGAATCACTATGTTACTGTACTGTGGGTCCTCCACCTCCAAACGAAGGGCACTCGGACTGTAACCTGCAAGTACGGTACAACAAAATAGAGTGATTGTAGCAGAGAAAGGTGTTTTGGAGTGTGCCAGAAGTGAATTCACCATTCACTGGGCAAGTTGTTGGGAGTTGATGTACAGAGTTGGCATTTCGGAAGCGACGTCGATTTGAGCTTTCAAATTGGTGGAAAAGCGGCGATGTGGCCTGGTAAGGAAAAATGTGCAGGTC